>JAUZST010017671.1:0-33632 GCA_034779995.1 Parotocinclus haroldoi
TTAATCGTACCAGCCGCTTATTAGGACCAAAACCATCCCGTCCCGATGTGGCCCCGTTACCCGGATTCCACTGTATTCCCAATCTTTCCAATAAAACATCTGAGAAACAATTCGAGAGCAAATTTAAAACTCCTAAGTGACCGTTAGGTGGAAAAAAAAAAAACATAGTTACTCTATAGTACCCTAATCTAGGTTGCATCACTATGGTAACGTCCGGTCAACAACCTATCCCGGATGCCATGATGCGGTCGTTAAACGGTTCATGCCTGAATTCCGCTCGCCCTTAATTGTTTGAAATGGATATTTGCGGCTAATGTGAAGCGCTATCTGTTCTCAGGGCGAGTCGATCAACAACATCGAGCACAACGTGAGGAACGCGGTGGAATACGTAGCCAAAGCTAACGTGGACGTTAAGAAAGCGGTGAGGTACCAGAGGAGCGCCCGCAGGGTGAGAGCACCACCCCAGCATACTTCCTGTTAGCGTTAGCATTAATGTTATCTAGCTGTGAAACGTGAGCTAAACCTGACTGGATTTTTTTAAATTATGAGTTCATGATAAAACGACTCTGCTCGGTAACTGGATAACTTGAGCCCTACCTGACAGGATTTTTTTTTAAGTCATGATCATGAATTTGTGAGGAAACGACGCTGCTCGCTAATAAACCTGACAGGATTTCTGACAGGATATTTATTCGTATTTATAAACCTATGTTTTCTTTAGCATAAATAGCTGTGAAACGTGAGCTAACCTGACAAGATCTTACGAGAATGTTTAGGTTAAATTAATAAAGTTATTGGGTTTTTTTTAGCATTAATGTTATGTAGCTGTGAAAATTGAGCTAAACCTGGCAGGATTTTTAAACATGTTTATAAACCTATGTTTTTTTTGCATTAATGTGACACATAAGCTAAACCTGACGGGATTTCTGACAGGATTTTTATTCGTATTTGTGAAGTTGTGGTTTTTTTAGCATTACTATTAGCTAGCTGTATATTTAAAACGAACCTGACAGGATTCGAAATATTTGTGAATATTCCTAATTCAATCTCCCACCTGCTCCAGCCCGAGTCACAGAGCCCAGGTCACAGAGCCCAGGTCACAGAGCCCGAGTCACTAGAGCCCGAGTCACTAGAGCCCGAGTCACTAGAGCCCGAGTCACTAGAGCCCAGGTCACTAGAGCCCGAGTCACGGAGCCCAGGTCACGGAGCCCAGGTCACGGAGCCCGAGTCACTAGAGCCCAGGTCACTAGAGCCCAGGTCACTAGAGCCCAGGTCACTAGAGCCCGAGTCACGGAGCCCGAGTCACGGAGCCCGAGTCACGGAGCCCAGGTCACGGAGCCCAGGTCACGGAGCCCAGGTCACGGAGCCCAGGTCACAGAGCCCAGGTCACAGAGCCCGAGTCACTGAACGAATAAAAACGTAAAATGTGATAAAGTCATCAGTCAGAACACAGAGGTAATCGTCAGCCTTTTTTTTTTTTGTCTTTTTTCTCCCTGACAGAAATATTTCATCCTGGCTCTAATTGTTTCGGTGATGATCTGCATCCTCGTGCTAATCGTCGGCCTGTCAGTAGGTCTGTCCTCTAAATCGACCTCCGCCTCCTCTGTCGCCACAGCGACCAATCCTGCGTGACCGACCGATGGGAGTAGGTCTTGCCGTAATTGACGAGGTCATGACAACATGCGAATGGGTGCGACCTGTCTTTAAACCGATCGGCTTTTCTCCTTTTCCCCTCGCCAGCGTAACCTCTGTGTTTTCGTGAGTCTGATTGCTCTGATCCTTGAGCTTGTCGGAGCTTGTGCTAGTTACTCATGCTAGCTAGCGAGACGTCGACCAACGGGAAAAAGACGGAAATCCAGTCCGTCGTTCCTACTGCGTGTGTTTTTTCTTGTTCGTTTGTTTTTTTGTTTTGTTTTTTTGCTGCTGTTTGTTTATTGAGGGAGTTACGAATCCTGTTTGTTTACTCGCTGGGAGCTTCATGGTCCAATTCGGGACTTAGGAACTAGAAAACGATGCTTAGGCAAAAGTTTTGGCACCATTTCCAGCAGTGGTATTTGGCACGAGCTCCATCGGGATGCCAAGTTTAACCCTTCTACAGTCCGAAGAACGTTGATCAGGGCTGACCTGTTTTGGAAAAGTAGCAGCCAGGAGCTCCTACTAAATACCGGCCTTTTGCCTGCATGAGCACTTTTTACCTCTCTGAACAAAGACCAAACCGTCCAGGGTTCGAGCCCCGGCACGGCCTAGCTCCCACTGTGTGGCCCTTGGGTGGACGTCAGCGTCACCCCAAGCCCATTTTGTTAATGCAGAACCAAATCTTATCCTACGTTTACTTTATCAGGAGACCTTGTTGGTGTTAACAGTCCTGACTAGTAAAAGTAAGACCTCTTGAGTCACTGTGGATCCAGACCCTCGCCTTGTACCAACCCTTCTACAGTCTGAAGAACCTCGATCAGGATTGGTCTTTTTTGGAAGGGTAGCAGCCAGGAGCTCCCACTGAATGCTAAAAATATATATATTTTTTTACCTGCACGAGCAGTTTTCTCGTTTCTAAATAAACAGACTGTGAAATAATTATATGCGGTCGTTCTAGCAGGTTTAATGGTGGACTTTAAGACTTTTGCGCCGTTCTGTATAAGGGGGAGATTTCGGTCGGGGTGGAGGGGTTTGTTAGCTTCCGTTGCAGGGCTTGGTAGAGGTCGCTGCTACTGTGACCTGACCAGGCCGGCCCAAAGGCATCCACTAGACTTTACTGAGCACGTCCTGTAGAAATAGTTCCTGCTTAAACTTACCAGGGGTGTCTCTCCGTTTCTGCCGGACCGTTGTACAGTTTTGCGTTGTAACACCACGACGTGCGACGCTGGTTTGTCTGCGAGGTCTGAGTGACCCCCGGGTGCACGGAGAGCGCGTAAAATTATTTATTTTTTAACACGTGTGCAAGAGGTGATGTGTGATTAGTCTTTTTTTTGGTTTGGTCTGTGGTTTGGTTTGGGTCCACATCGGAAATGCTTTCCCATTGTTCGATACCTCGACCTTTGTATGGAACTTTTTTGGTGAAACAGTTTTTTGTTTTTTTTTCCCTCCGTATTATGTCAAATAAACTAAAGAACAAATGTGCGTGACGTGTTCCTCAGCGTCCCGATTTATTTTCGATCCCATGTACTGTACGGCCAAAAGTATGTGGACACCTCCTTATGTCGGCCACACTCCCTGCCTGTGGACCGAAACTGCCAGCGATGCCAATGTCTTTAAGCCGCAGTTGCACTCTTGGGTGCCCAGACGCCCTACTGACCAGTCAGCGTGGTGGTGGTGGTGGTGGAGGGGGGGTTTGTTGGGGATCGTCCAGTTTGACCTGCTTATTTTTTCCCCCCTTGCTACTCAATCACCGTAACCGAGTTTGCTTCTCATTTTTTTGTCGCTTCCTTTGACTTTCCATTTGCTTTTCTGATGATCTTGTTTAATGAAATAATATCAGACCGTTTTCAATCGCTCCATGCTCATCTTGACAAACTCTTTTAAAGCACTTCAGGGCTCCAGAAACCCCAGCCATGTTTGGGAACCATGGGTTTAGCAGTCTGTCTTTTCCAGACTGGGCCATAAATGGTACCACTCTTACAGTGGATGCAATCCGAGGAATTGTGGCTCGAGGGCCAAAGATCGGCAGCCTTGATTACAGCCGATGCCAAATGGACCCATTGAGAGCAGTGAACTTATTGGTTGTCTACAAACTTTTGGCTGGTTAGCATCTAAATCATGTGACCCCACATAACGAGAAGGATCACAATGGAGCACTGTGGTCCGGTCAAATCGAAGAGAGTGATTTTGGAAAGTAACCCTCAGTTGGGTGATATTACTAGGGCTGGCTCGATACCATTTTTTTATGCCCGATACTGATACTGCAAACTTGAATATGTGGCGATACCGATATCAGAGCGATACTTTGCTAGCACCTCCTGAAACGCCGGCGTTGCCTACGCTGCCCTCGGCTGTTTTACTTTTATCGTCCTCGAGCGTAAAATAACTCCACACGGCTAACAGGACGAGCACGCTGCTAGCTAACGGTTTCGACTCCACTTCCAGCCATCGCTCGCGTCACACGTCCAAATTGTAGTGAAGCGTAAACGTGATGGGAAAGATCCAGATTTTACCACATCCCGGGCCAACACCGATACAGGATATCGGATCGGTACAGCCCTAGATATTACCAAACGTAAAGCATGGTGGTGGATCGTGTCGAACCCGGAGCTGGAAGATGTTCGCTGTTCAAACAAGACCTTAAACTTGCACGGTTGTAAAAGCTGAACCTGAATGAGCAGGTCGGGATCGGGCGTCGAGATCAGCCAGGAGAAGAAAGGCAAGACCTCGGGTCAGATCTGGCTGCCCTGGGCTGTTTTAAGGTCGCTCATCCTTCATGTCTGCTGTCGGGGTCAAATCCGTTACCCGTCAGTCCGAATAGAGCTTTATTCCCGCCGCCAAACGCGCGGTTGCGTTTGAACGCTTGTAATGACACAGGGAGGCAAACTTTGCAAATACAACAATCAGCCCAAGGTGACGGCGGAACTCCTGAGGAACTCGTACGGAATCTCTCTCTTTGTCTCTCTCTCTCTCTCTCTCTCTCTGTCTCTCTCTCTCTCTCTCTCTCTCTCTTTGTCTCTCTCTCTCTCTCTCTCTCTCTCTCTCTCTCTCTCTCTCACCTGCGTTATCTGTTCATCATTTCTCATGTCTATCTCGTTCTCGCTCGTCTTCTCTCTTTGTCGTTTGGCTCGTTTGCCTGACCTTGCACCTTCATTCGTTACCTCTCTGTTCATCCTCGTTTCGCACCTCATCCTCCTTCTCACCTTCTGCCCCGAGTTCACTCTCTTTACTCTCTGACGTCAGTTTGCTTGTTTTCTCGTTTATTTATTTTTTTTTCTCGCTCTGTTTGGGTCGCATTCTTGCTTTTATACTGTATCGTTTCCCTTTGTTGCATCTGTGTGCTCTTTTATTTAAGAAATCCCCTTGTTATACAGACGGCAGTCTGTGTTGGTCGACCTGCTGCTCTGCATTTCCAGAAAAGAGATTTAATAAGCAGAGCATGCAACTCGTCGAAGCATATCCCCGAATGTCACTTTGCGTCCGTATTGATGAGGATTCTGTGGTTGCGCCGACTGTACCCCAAGTCGTTTTTAGTCACAGTTACAAGGTCAAGTTTCAGTGGAAAACACTGAGCCTCCCCACTTTGCCGTTCTATCATTTTAGGGACTTCCCGCTGGCACGATATTACTGTATTTTATGAATAGCACACCTACACGTAAACCTAACCCTAACCTCATCCTCCGTAACCGAAAGTAGAAATTTATTTCTTTTGTTCTTTCAAAACAACGTTCCCGTTTTAGTTTGCCCCGCGCTACCTTCCGTTTCTCACAACGGTATGTAAACTCCACCGCTCCTCCCCCCAACCGCCAGCAGAACAACCCCAGCCGAATCTGTGTTATCTATTAAAGACACCCACTTCATAAAAAAAAAAAAACCTTTTAAGGTTGCTCTCAGGGCCTAAAACCTAAACGAACACTACACGCTACACCCTTATCGTGACATCTAGCACATGCGTGCGGTCTGAAGCGTGTGTGTGTTCCGAGTGCAGCTGATTTATTGCTCTGCATTAAGTGATACATTTTAGAGAGATGCTGCTCCCCCACCGACCCACCACAATCACAACGAAAGGTAATCACGCATTTTACTGCTCGAGGAGAAAAAAAACAGCAATCAAAACAAATCTGAGCGAAGGAAAAAACAGGAGTCTATATGAAAAAAAAAACAGAAAACGCACCAATCTCTCACTCTCACACACACACACACACACGCAAGTGCACACTCACAGTGAAAGACTGATCTGAATCTGTTTCAGCCCCCCAGAAAATCCCCCTGTAGTTTTTCTGTGCATTAATGCCGGTGTATCGTACGGGAGCGCCGCGATTTACGATGGGGAAAACCGCGGATTCAGATGAATCCATCACAGTGCTTATTGTTTAAAACACTCACACGTTGAGCTATGGATGCTCAAAGTCGTTTGACACGAAGCTGATTTGATGGAGCGTTAAAAAGTGGCGACAAATCGGATGTAATTTGGATTGATGGGAGTGAAATTGAAAAGTAAAAGCAAAACACTTGCTCTACCGTTGAACTCAGGGCCACTCTCAGACGCAGCCTAAAGGTGATCAGCTGGACCCATCGAGACGTTTTTAGCAACAAGTACCGCGTCAACTTTGCGTTCCAGTCCCTGTGGTGCGAACAGCCGACAAAGGGGGCGCAGTTTAAAGAGCTATGAAAACGTTTCTCCGATGTGAGTCGCTGTTTTGTGATCCCACACGCCCCGATTGTGCAAAAAACCCTTAATGTTCAAACGCCAAGCCGCACACTTCCTCGCCTGCTTCCTCTTTCACCCCGTTCCCACTATCAGGCTAGTCCGAGCGCGTTCTTTACGTGCCGTTGTTTATGTTGTAAACCTGCCATCCTAACGTACAACCGTGCGAAGGCTGGGCGTAGGCAAGGTGAAAGATCTGCCGAGGCACTAAGGACGGGCCTGACACCACACAAATCAATTTCGCTCGTCAAACTCGTCCAAGAAGTGCCGTAATGCGAGAGAGGGGGAAAGAATCATGAACGGAATGAAAACGTGTTCCGTGTTTTCTGTTTGTCGAGTACTCGAGGCAGAGCATGCTTCATTGCGCTGAGTGCAGTAATCAGCTTTGGCCAAACATTTGGAGGGCAATTTAGTGAGAGCAGAGCGAGTCTGTCTGCCCATAAAACGCTATAAGATCTCTCTATCTTTCTGCCTCCCTTGGGAGAGTGTGAGATGTTCTCACCGACCGATCCAACACACACACACACACACACACAACCAGTAGAGCATGAGAAAGTAGAAGTGTGTGAGTGAGTAGCTATCGATCTTGTCGAGGGATCGAAGGAGAGATGTTGCCCTCTGGCACTCTGGACCGGCTGCACATTGGGAGGGTTTGATCCGTATATGGCGCCCGCGCCCGCCCCCGGTCCTCGGCTCCTCCGTTTGATTGATGCACCGCCTTGCCCGCTCAAATCGAAACAGCTACGCGGTGTGAGATATGCACGTCTGAAGTGATTTGCCGCTCCCGTGTTTACCACCGAACAAAGTAAGCAGAGTGTCAGATTTCCAGCGCGTCGCCACCGTCGCCGGATTTATACCCGGCGGCCGCCTGAAGATCTGCACGCGATAAATCCCCCCCCCCCCCCCCAGCAGCTCTGACACGATGATTATGAGAAGGATTCATCTCCCAGAGATTAGAGCCTAAACAAAGTCCAGAGGCTCCCTTGACATATGACAAATGATTACCTGGCTTCGACTGGCAGGAGCGATGAGCAAAGCCATACTTCAGGCTACACATCGAAACTTAATGTACACCGAAATAAAGGAGGCTGCTACACCCTCGGTGCCGGCTGTCTTTGGTAATTAGGGAGGGATTTAGAAGACGTTTAACCTAGGTTTTAACCACCAGAGAGGCTGAAGTTTGAGGCCGATGCTCACAGTGGTGAAAGTAGAACTCAAAACCTACTGATTAGATTAACGTCAAACTTGGAAAAAAAAAATATTTAAAGGTCCTTCACAACGTCTTAAAACCATTATAAACCATTATCCACTTCACCTGGAAGGAAGAGACCGCCTTTGTAACCCTAGCGCACTCCTTCACTGAACCCTTACTCTGTGGAACTCCCTCAGGCCACGTACAGTGCTGTGCAAAAGTCTTAGGCCACCGTTTGACGCGTAAAGACGACTGGGCTCACAGCTTGGATTCCTCATATGGTAATCCTCTTTTGCTCTGATCTTCAATCCAATCTTTATGAGCTTCACCGTATCTTAGCCTTTTCACCCTGTAAGCCGTTGAAAAAGCTGCTACCCTTCCAAAAATCCCACCTGATCAAGCTTCTTCGGACTGTTCTTCAGCGTGGTGATCTATTATTATAACAAACGTCCTACATCAAATCTAACGGTGGCCTAAGACACTCTGCGCTCCGGTCACGCGGCTCCTGTTGGCGCTCATGCCGCGATCAAAAGTAATCCTGCCTAATTGCTGACGACCCCATGGTCGAAAAAGCCTGGACGATCTGTGGAACAGAGGGTTCGGTTCAGAGCGCCATTTGCTCGAGGCTCTCTGACGTCGGGATAATAATAGAATGTTTGAGCACCCGGAGTAAAGGGGAAATTATTACTGAGTCAAGACTCGTGCTGCTTCTCTCAGGCGTGAAGCTTTGGATTTGCTCCTCAGCTGGATTTCCGGGTAAAGGTCCGTCTGGAGTGAGCGATACAGGTCAGGAGCGGTAATAT
Organism: Parotocinclus haroldoi; assembly: GCA_034779995.1. NCBI lineage: Eukaryota > Metazoa > Chordata > Actinopteri > Siluriformes > Loricariidae > Parotocinclus > Parotocinclus haroldoi. The sequence goes on from JAUZST010017671.1 coordinate 8,339, forward strand.
AACCAACGGCCCCCCGGGGATCTCTCTCTCTCCGAAGGCTCCACGCAGGTGAATAAGAAGAGAAGAGGTGGTCGTAGCACTGCCATTAAAACAGCCTTATTCAGGGATGATGGAGAGGGAGCGTGGCGAGAAAAAGCCCGTCCCGTTTTGTGCTGTTACAGCTCCGATCCGTCTCGCCTTCAGAGTTGTCATGGCTACAAGCGGAGAGAAATGGCCTCTGAAACGAGATGAGCGCCTCGGCCTCGGTTAAAGATCACGGCTAACGTCCCCTCTCTGGTACCCGAGAACGCATACGCTCCGGGACTTGACCTTTAAAAATGGAAGCAATAAAGCAAGTCTCCCAGCTTGGCTCAATTTAAGGAAACGAAATACAGGTAATAAACGCGCACAGAGACGTGTACGCGCTTCGACTTCGCTCCCGTGCGCGCAGCTTTTGATTTGATCAGCCACCAGTCACAACCTGACACAAGCCGTTTAGCCTTTTACAAGCGCCACAATTTATTCTGGACAATTACCAGAGCACTGTCCCTGCTCTTCCAGGAACGGCCCAGACCATTGATCCCGAGCTATTGAAAACAAATTAGCTGCCAGAGGCGAGGCAGGCCGGCTCCGCGATAAAGCTCACGCACGCTCCCTCGCTGCGGAATGGAAATCCATACCTCCGGATGTGGGAGGTCGCCTTTGATCGGCCCAGGCTTGAAGATTAATACTCGTTTGTGCAGGCTTTAATTGGACCGGGCCAATTGACAAATCGCACTTGTTAGGAGGAGGTGGACAGCCACACAAAGTGAGAGGGAGGGAACGAGGGAGGCACATGAAAGCACAGAAAGGGAGGCTAAAGAAAACTGAGCAGCAAGGAGTTCCTACCTCAACGTAACACTTAGGATCATACAGCCGGCCGTGCTCAGGAAAACAAACTCCAGCAGTTCTAGTTTTTCAGACATTACTCATCCAGCTTCTGCCGGTGCCCACCCGGCAACTGTGGGCACGCGGGCAGGAACAACCCTAGACAGGGCGCCGATCCATCGCAGGGCACACACTTTCGGCGGGCACTTTCGGAGACACCAATTAACCTAACATGCATGTCTTTGGACTGTGGGAGGAAACCGGAGTACCGGCGTACTTTGGACCTTCCTAAATAGCAGTCTTAATGGACGTAGATCTTCCTGCTACGCCTCCGGTACAGCAAGCTACAGATGCACGGCTGATCTACCAGCTGCACGGAACAAACGAGTAATTAAAGGACGCAGGGCGATGCGGGCGAGCTTTAACGCCATCACTAGAGTTCCGCACACACGGCATGACGGCATCCACGCGGCAACAAATCAGCGGATCATTAAAACATTTCAGTAAATGTCAGCCATACGGGTGGGATGTCTCAGGTGAACAAACATAAGCTTGATTTGATGGGCTAGGCTCTATCTCAGAAAGTCCCACTGAAACCCTCTCTCCTCCTCCTCCTGCTCCTCCTCCTCAGAAGATGCAGTACGGCCGGGAGGAGTGGGGGCTGGATCTCGTAATTCCTAATTTCCCTGGCTAGGACAGGCGTACGTGACTTTAGGGGCAGTTAGGGAGGCCGGAAAGTAGCCGGTTAGTCCGACCAGAGCTCAGAGGGAGCGAGGACAGACCTTTAGAGAGCCCGATGATGAAATACCCACTTAACAGTCTGCTACATGAGTGCGAAGCTCATAATCCCTAATCTATTGAGCGTATCCCTGTAATGACCATTTCTGCAACTCCTAGCGCTGATGAATTGGCGCGATGGCATCTGTAGCGCCATGCTAATGACTTCTCAGGTGGCGTATAGACTTCCTGCTCCATAGAGCACCGTTTTACACCGCTGGTGTAAAAGGACGAAACGAGGAGACGCTGCATAAAAATTAAGGCCGAGATGCGTCGGTAGAGAGATCAGAGATCAGACCCCGCATTCTGATGCCGCTTTTTTTTAACGTTCCGTGTCGACGCGCCCTGGCCAGTTCGGCACTTTTTAAGTCACTATAACAGTGCTTCGTTCGTATACGCGAAATCTTTGAGACGGTAAACTGCGTTTTAATCCTGCTTCTGCTGAGGATCATGGGGGAGCAAGGAGGACACGCCCAGTCCATGGCAGGGCGCAGCAAGGCAAGGTAATGATCACCTTTTCTGGAAGTCCCCTCTCGCAGATAGGTTCAGTCGTGCTTGAGGGGTCGTCGGTCCATCACAGAAACGGGAACTTTACTCCACTTAAAGTCCAGTTAACCATCAGTATACGTGTTAACAATAAGACAGTTATTAGGACGTGCCTTTGGTGCAAATTCCAGTTACACTTAGTGTGCAAAACCACAAACCACAACGCCATGTAGCAGAGACAGGAAAACACAAACAAGCCTTTCCCCTGCACTGCTGTGGAGTCATGCTGGGAAAGCCCACGCTCTCCCACGGTGCACCAGTTACACACCATGCCATGCTTCTCCACGCCCTTCTGGTTAGGAAGGGGCAAGGTGCCAGATCTGCTCATTTGAGCGCTCAGCAGGGGAGCCGTGCCTGATCGTTAACACCGTACCTGTATCTGGATACTGTATCACCTTGCCCACTCCAGCAGCAAAACCCCCCACCCCGTGGCTGTAAGGATCTTGGACTTTTCAGCCCGTTAGCCACGCCGTAAAACGCAAATCAACGTACAGGAGGATTCTGAGAGCGTCCGAGAGCTGCGTTTCGGGGAAAACAAAACGGGGCGGCCCGTTGGATCGGAGGAGGAAACGGGAGCTAATTAGCAGGATGTTCTCAGGGGCAGAGCTGGTCTGTGTCATGTGGTGCGCGTGAGCGATGGCTGACGATAAATTCAAGGTTCACAGACTCTCTGGAGGAACATGGTTAATTATAGAGCATGGGGGGAAAATGGCAGTTGTTAAGCTGGTGCCACTCTGGCACGGCTAAGACCGCAGAATGTTCGCATGACAGCAAAGAAAAAAAAATGGCCAGTGTGTTTACTCCCTGTACGGTTTTACTGTCAACCACATCCACTGGTAATACGATGCATTTCTCCAGGAAGTGGATGTTGTCATGGCGCCAGAAAGCATCTCCCTGAAGCAAAATGCCCTTGCCAGACTGGGGTTGCCACGGCAATCTCCTCATGTGTGCGCACCGCTGATGGATGCGTAGTGTTAAGTGGAGGAGGTGAGCTAGGGTGGATAAGGCCGAGAGGACTAAAATAGCATGGGAATGTACACAATGAGACGGGGACGGGGTCGTACTCGGTAACACGGCTGGACACACACACACACACACACACACACACACACACAGAGGCTTCTAAATCTCCATCACACAGGCCCCTTGGTCAGCCTGATTTACACACACTCCCTCAAGCACAAATACTCTCATTCTTTGTGTCTCGAACACAAACACACACTCAGAGATAACCGCTCTGTGTGTGCGTGTGTGTGCGTGTGTGAGAAAGACAGAAAACCTGAAAGGCTTGGCCCTCTAGAGCAGGTAAAATGTCAAATTGAATATCAGAATTTGATGATACGGCAGACAGGGTGCCAGCCCGAGGCTCCAGGTATGCTTAACCTGCTCTGCACCGTCACTGCCTGCTAGGCATATAGAGGACGCATTATAAAAACGTCCACTCCCAGACACAAAGACTAAGGAATTAGAAAGTGACCCAGGCTCTTGGCGAGCTCATTCAGCCTGTCAGCCAAGATCACTCTGTGTTTTACATTGCTGCCTGTCAGCGGTACCTTCTTATCATGACGCAATCGAGCTTTTTGGTTACTGGATGCAGCCAGTAACCGTGTCCTAAAACAGTTCACGGAGCGAGTGGGGCTGGGGTGTGAGCTCGGGTAACATAGCGTACGTCCCCACTGGGCATCACACGTGCACACCCTTACGGAAATAAGCACGGATTTAGAGATAAGCATGGACAAATGAGCAGTCAAAGTCTGGACCTCATTAGGACTCGGCCATCTCTCGGCCAATGCAAAATGCAGCGAAGTACCTTGCAAAATATGGCTCATTGGTTTCACGCCCCTGAATGACCCATGGGATCGGCTAAATTAGGGAAATCGCATATTCGGGTTGAAAATCCGCCGATGCCGACAAACATCTCTAGCATGTGCCCTTCGAATATCAGAGAGAAGCTCCGAAGCCTCTGACATTCCTGACCAGCATCTTTTCTCCTTTCAGCTGGGAAATGTTTGTTAACAAACAGCACACAGACAAGCAACTCTACCCAAAGGAGACAGGTCTGGGGCTAAACGAAACACACAGCCACAAACACGACAGAGGAAAAGCTAAACAAGCTAACGCGAAAAGACAGACTTGATCAACTGAATGCACAAGAGACTAGGTGCTAACGTAGGAGCGTACGTACAAGGATGGGCAAACAGGCGAGACAATAGCACGACAATTTAAGGACAGGGATACACAAGGGACGCGAACTCAATCCTAAACACGAGCACAGTAAGCTAATAAGCTAATAAGCTAATATGTCTGCGCAGGTTCTCAGCCGTCCAGGTCATGGTAGACTTGAATGTTCAGCCAAAGGCAACTTGGCTTCTTCTTGGGAGATGTTTCACCTATCGAAAGTCCTCTGATGGGTATGTAACCCTAGTGGGGCAGCCACCTTTGGGGCGATCCGGAGAGTCCTCGACCCACCCTGTCATTGTACGGGTTGCTTGGATCACAGGAGCCAAGGTGTGACCCATTAGGGAGCCATTGCCCCACCCTGCCATCATGCAAGGCATTAGAGTCACAAGGTGTGAATGGAGGTTAAACCTCCTGGGAAGGGATCTCAAGACCGATTTACAGGTGGCTGAAAGCTGATGGCGTAAACCGCCTGCTCTGTTTAGCGACGGTTGTTCTCGTTGGCCGTAAATCGCCTATTTCACACCTCGTTCACCAACCCGTCTTCCCTGTCCAAGACGTCAACGTTAGTGTCCTCAACAGAGTGTCAAACGTGAGCGTGGAAATGTTTTTCCTTCACTATTTTCACGGCAATTACCTCACTAGCGATTTCCATGGTCACGTCCACACAACGCAACAATAACAGCCACTGCAATTTTCATGGACTGGCGAAAATGCAATCCACGAGTACTGCAGTGTTTCGAAATCCGTACGCGTGTGCTGCACGGGTAAATCGAGTAGACAGGCCTTCTAATTGCGGTTTGATCTCTTTGCGTTTTCTGCATTAGAATTACTCTTTATTACAGGTTAACCATATCCGCCATCACAGCCACGCTGGTGGACGTGGGACAGGACCCGAGGGCCAGGGCAGAACCCGGATTCGAGGAAACTGCCTAGCAACAAAGTGGGTCCATGCCATCTGGGCACCCACCGGAGTCAAGAGGTGGCACCACAAGGAAGCCTTGATAAGGAACCCGAAAGACAAACACACTCTCACACATAGCTTGCACAGAGACTGGCATGTACATCCAAACTTTCCTATATTATATATATCTTTTAAGCACTCACGTTTCCCACGCTATGTTTACACACAGCACCTCTGATGGAAAACCTCTGAAAAGGCAGGGGTTCGTACGGGAGGTGATGTAAAGCAGCTGTAATTGTTTTTTTGGAGCTAGAACAAAAAGAAGCGCTCGTTCGCAGCGCCGTGATCCCAGGCAGAGCGTTCAGCAGCACGCGGCGCTTCTCTCAGCCCCGGCCTCGAGGCTCAGTGTGTGTTTCTCAGTGTGTGTGTGTGTCTGTGTGTGTGTGTGTGTGTGTGAGAGAGCTGGTGTGCGGTGCGTGGTGCTGTCACACACATCTCCTGCTCGCCGGGAAACACAAAATGAGCTGTCTCTCATCCCAACACGTACAGATCCAGCCCCTGTGATCCACACGCCCATCGCTGGGGCGCTTCCAGTTCACTCTTCAGGATTCAGCTCTACTGCACTGGTTCTCCCAATGCTGATCCAGTCGTGCTATAAAAGCTTTAAGGCACTGAGTATTGTATCATAGTCCATGTCCGTGACTCCAGTCAAAAAAAAAAAATCATCCCAGTTTCAATAGAGCAAGGGCAAAAAACGACAACGGTAACAAAATAATCGTTCGGTGATTGTAAACGGGGTAAAGTGAACGGTGATACGGATCGGATATTATCGCCTAGCACTGACATAAGGTTTATTTTTGCATATGGATGATAATGAAGAGATTTATTTTGTGAATTATGGCACTGGGAATCATGGTCAAAGTCTGCCACGAAGATCATCATCCTCCATATATCCTGATTGCTCCTGGTCAGAATTTAAAATGGTGCATTAGCGCTGCAATTTATGAGTCTGTGTGTGCATGTGTGTGCGTGTGTGTGTGTGTGTGTGTGGCTTGCGGTCTAGGTCAGATAAATAGGAGACATCTGGGACCCAGGATCAGTGGAGACATATCATTGGTGCCAAGCCTTTGAAAGCCAAGGTCTAAGCTATGAATCCAGCACGCCGTCCGCCAGCTCCCCCATCAATTATCACACAAAGATAAGCTGAGAGCATTGCGATTGGATTAAGAGATGTGCTCAGCCCTCCTCCTCCTTTCATCCCATTTTCAATCTCTCTGTGTCCTGTTTACGTCTGGATGAGCAGCACAGGCAGCAATGTGGGGAGGAAAAAAGGCACGGGGAGGGAGGAAGTGTGCGAGAAAGAGATTACAGCCAGGAAATGTGCATTAAATTCGAGAAAAGATGACAGAGACAAAAGAAAGGCAGCGCCGGACGCGTGTAGATGCCTAACCCCCCGCCCCCCCACCCCTCCTTCCCCCCACACACACACCTCCCCCGACTCCGTACGTGCCGTCGGGCTGCACGTTCAGGCAGAACCTCGCGTGAAAAGGAGTCAAACCTAAACGGGTCGTTCGGTACCGAGAAAGAAAACAGCAGTAGCGTATCAGCTGGTCGTGGATACGCTCTCCTGACCCTCGGGGTCACAGCTCCCACTCTGGCGATGCGGGGTCAAAGGATTTAGGCGGTGTGACTGGACTCCAGGGCCTGGCAAAAGGTCCGGAGGTCAACGCTCAGCCCTATAAACACCCTTGACTCGCATCCATAATGATTAGACGTTGAGAAGCTTTCATAGCCAGCTACCTCTGACCCTCAGCGCCATGACAACCTGGCAGAACAGGGCAAAGGCGGAGAAACAGCTTCAGATCTTGCCAAAAAAGGGTTGTGTATCGCTGCTATAAATAAACCAACTCCTGCATCCGTGTACACAAAACATCACAATCCTTACATTAAGGTCTTGCAAACTCGCTCTCTAATCTAGCATTGAACTAAAACCATGCGTAGACGTGTGTGTGTGTGTGTGTGTGTGTGTGTGTGTGCGTAAAAGGGTTGCGCAACCGGCCTGACTCGATCTGTATAAACGCTAAACGTGGTGGTTCCGCGTGGTATAAAGTGTGTGAAATGTCTTTATTATTAAGATATTTAACCTACTTAAGATCATTAAGTGCCCCAAGGGTTTTAAACACAATGGCTTATTATTAGACACACGCAGCATCAGCGTGAACAGACTGAATGCTGAGATACATTTGTTGTGTGCTCTTTGAGGAGCTGAGGGCTATGAGCAGGTCTCAGAGCGGCGAGTACGGTGTCTTTGCAGCGCAGCGCACCAGAGGAACAAGAGGAGGAACCGAAGCCATTTCCGCCAAAGAACAAGATCAGTACGAAGAGCTGTAACTATTCTAACGCAAAATTCCGAGACGCCATGATTCTGGTGCGCAGACGTGGCCTGTCTCGTCCCCCCCACCACCACCACCACCCCCGCGTTCACGTCATCAGGGATTCGCTGAAGTGGAACCACGAAGGCGCTTAAACGCCATTTATATTTCTTTTTTTTTCCCCCCTCCCGTTGATGTTATCGTCGCTCCCACTATGACTGTTCATGGACTCAAAACTAATCTCATTAGAATGTAATTGTCTTTTTGCACTATTACAAGTGTTTGGAGTTGTAGAATAAAGGCTCGTCCCCAGTAGGCCGGCAGCTCCTTCATTATTTAATCAGGCGTACTCCTGAGACCCACACGCCGGAGTGAATAATTGAGCAGGTGCTTGTTAACACGGTGCCTTGCTGACAAGAAAGTCTTTTTTTTCCCTGACAATGACGACCAGTGCCCCAACACGCATATGCACTTCTATACCAACCCCCACCACACACACGCGCACACACACACACACACACACACTTTTATGTAAAACCATACTGCTGTCTCTCCAGGGGAAGCCACCTTTTATGATGCCAATCTGGAACAGGACCAGGAAAAAACGACAAAAGACGCTCAGGACAATTTTACGAACATGATTAACTTTCCCTAATTACCACAAATCAAGAAACCCATCTGCAAATGTCAAGAGCGGACTGTGCAAAAGTCTTAGCCCGCCCCTTCCTTTGCTGGTTTAGCCACGCTGAACATCCCTCCCATCCCAAAAAAAGCATAAGGTTTTCCAGCTTGGTGAAACTTTTCATCCCCGTTTATGTCTGTGTCGAAGCTTTGAACCACACGAGATATTGCAAGTCTCATCGATTTCTGAGACGATTCTGACCTTCTTTGGTATCCCACATGACCACCTTCAGATTGGAAAAACTTCACCTTGATCTCATATGGCGGCATTTAAGATAGCAGGCATGTTCCGGGCGTCGCCTAAAAGATGGGCCCCCTTACTCATTGCTTGCTGGGGTATTCAGATATATCATTTTTCCTTTAGCTTTTGAAATAAAAGGGTGTCTTTTGGCTCACCCTTATTTTAATTTAAGTAGAACGCAGGTTCCTGTATTCAGGCGATGATTCTATTTATGCTTGACAGTAAAAGTATAAGCAATATAATCACCATTATTTTCTTCCAAAACGTTTAACGAATTACACAAAAAAACAGCGTAAGCCATAATATCTAACCTCCAGCTCCAACCCTACCATAACTAGTGCTCCCTTTGTTTTGGATTTATAGATGAGTCTGGCCAATGGGAAATCCATCGCTAAGTAATGAACAGGGCCGGCTGGTTAAGACGACCAACAGGAACTAGGTCTAGCACCAAGCACCAGCCTTGGACCAGATGCCATCTGTCCGTACTGCCTCGTACCGGACCAGCTTCTTCAGTTCAGATTCCTGAACGAGCACAGAGTGAAAGAGGCCGCTTCCTCTTATCTCCTTTGTTTTTTTTTTACATTCATGAGGGTATTCCCCTCTCCTTCTCCTGCATCTTAGAAGAGAGACAGGTGGCCCATCGAAGACGGGCATGCTGAAACGAGCTGTGCTGCCAGCAGGGCAGCGTGCCAACTGGCACGCACATGGCTGACTTTCTGATCGGCGGGATGCTCTCGCACATATGTGCACTCGCACACAGACACACGCGGCTCCTCAACCTCCTCAAACGCACTGTGACAGGCCTGTTACGCTGCTCCCGCTCCGAGACGTACAATTTACTCTGAGATGCAGCACCAAACTTGATGGCGCCTCCTAACACGTACAGAGGGTGTCAACAGATGCCATCTTTGAAGAATGGGCACAGCTAGATTACCATATGTCACATAAAAGGCAAGGCTTTGTCTCTCGCCTGTCAGCAGTTTATTCAGCTTTATCAGTAAAGGACACCGAGCTTTCCTATGAGGACGTCATTAGGCAACTCCACACACACACACGAACACACACGAACACACACACACACACACACACACAGGCACACAGTAATGATGGTGGACCTGGAAAACTGATCCTAAAGCCAGAGGCTTCACATCACGTTTATCTACACCATCTATATCTCTGATGGATTTTATTTATTTATTTATTTTTTACAAATATGCGTCCAAACTGGTTCTCTCTCACACAGCAGGGCTATTTATACTGGAAATGGCTTATACACATGCTGCAGTATATATATATATATATATATATAGAGAGAGAGAGAGAGAGAGAGAGAGAGAGCGAGAGAGAGAAAGAGAGAGAGAGAGAGAGAGAGAGAGAGAGATTGGCATTGACTTCCGACCTACATTAACCAAGTACATTTTACAGACTTTGCCTTTGACTTTTGCTCGCCTTGCTCATTAGGCTCTTTTGTTTATATCTGGATCTCCGTTAGCTCTTTACATTCTCGCATCTCTGTGTAGTCAAACAAGGTTTTTAATTATTCCGTCGATTCATTCAACTTTTAATAGAGTTACATAAAGGTCAGCGATGACTGAGTGCTCCTGACTGCATACTGAAAAGTTCTTTAAACACCCAGGCTGTCAGGAAGAATAGCCCTATAGCACAGTGCCTAGCCTACGCCTGGAGAAGCAGGGATATTGTCGCTCGAGGAAGCCGTGCAGCAAGTTACGGTTATATCTGTGGAAAAACCCGATCGTTCTGCAGCGTACGGCGAGAGTGCTTCTTGATAGCGTGCATGCATTCATTTATACTGTTATCCTGTAGCAGTATGGGGGCAGGGACAGGGCCTGACGGAGGTGCACGTGGTGAGGGTTTGTTATTAATCTAAGCTGTGTCACAGGACATAGCAGGGTAACACACACAGTGATCAACAGAGGAGCTAGTGCTAGCTGAACGGCACACTGAGAACACTGGGTGAACACAGAACGTACCCAAGGGAGCAGAAAGGGGAACGCTGCTAACAACAGAGGCTACAAGCTAACAAGGTTGACACGACAAATATACAAGTCCGTATGTAGATTGCGTTAAATGCTGTGCCTGTCGCATGTACTGTGTACGGTCCGGTTGTTTGCTATGTCGGTCAAACTGTCCGTATCTGCAAACGAAAGGCTTGTCTGAGTCACGTTCAGTGCTCAGAACTACCAGATTAGTCTGGTTTTAACTTTTACTTCAAACACGACTCGAAATGCCTTTACAAACGCTTATTATTGAACAAAAGCGATCATTGTGTAAATCTTCGGGCGGCACGGGGGCTCGGTGGGTCCCGGGTTCTGTGTGGAGTCTGCATGTCTGCGCGGGTTTACTCCGGGTACTCCGGTTTCCTCCCACAGTCCAAAGACATGAGCGTCAGGTTAATCGGTGTCTCTAAACTGGCACCGAGATGGCCACTGATGCCGACGTTGAAGAAGCCAAATAAACAAACTCCAATCTTGTACACCCTGTTCTACACGTCCTGCATAATCCGCTTCCTAACTAAACAAGGTTTATGTTTTCAGCCATCAAGTGCATGATAAAGATTTGCGCTCGGTGGTTCCACCCGCGTCAGGCAAACAGAATCTCAGGAACATCTGCTGAAGGCTGAAAATTAGAATCCTCATTAAACAAATGATTCACTACACACACGCAGCCAAAGTCATATTCTTTAATCCCGCTTGTTTCAGCGCTGACAAATTGACAAAGATAGGGTTGAGTGGTGGTCACGCGGCGGTGGCTGGCCAGGAGCAGAGCGCACAGCCCAGAGGATCATGGGTACACGGATGATTAATGAGCTGAACACGGTCGCCTGACTGGAGCTCTCCCTGAGGGGAAGAGAGAAGAGCGAATGCACACACAAATGCATGCGCACCTCCGCTCGAACAGAACTGCTACGAAAGCACAAACCCTGCAGACGTCCGCCATTGCTGGCCCTCGCTCTCGGGAACACGCGTCGTTTGACGAACACACACCGCGACGAGTCCTTTACAGCACCCAGTCGCTGAAGAATAACATTCAGTCCCCCTGATGCTGAAACTCGTGTGGCGAAAGCGCAGGTGTAAAGCCGAGAAAGAAAAGAGGAAATCGATAATAAAGTGGAGGAACTAGGACCTGATCTCTTTCCCTGGAACCTTTAAACATTTAACAAGTCTGCTTCGGAAAAACAGCAGCGTGAAATTAACTGGACAGGTCCATCAAGCCAATCTGAATATGTAATGAACTTGGGTAGAGAATCCTTAATCGTTCAAATCAAGTGGCTAAATACTTTCTGTCACTTAAATTAGAGCGTTAATTCCGTTTATTTGATGATGCACAATTTGCCGTGACGGTAAATCCTGTCTGGCAGAGCTATAAAACGAGAAAGGCCTTTACTTCGCATGAACAAACTGCAGACTTCAGCATTAATACGTCATGCAAGTACAAGAACGGTGCAGTATGGCCAAAAGTATGTAGACAGCCCTTCTAATTAGTGCCTTTAAAGCGGGAAATTAGGTTAACAAGCTGGGTAATCAGATACTGGGAAGAGATCTGGGTTTACATGACAACTGGAATAATCGGATTTCTACTTTATAACCAGCCGTAAACCTTACAGAAACACGCGACGTAAACTTCAAACCTTAAGAAAGCATTCCTTAATGCATGTGCTTCAGAGTACAGCAAGGAGTTGCGTTTAAGTCCAGGGTTGCCAGATCCCACGAGAGAAACAAGCAACCAGACCCATAGAAACAAACCCGAAAGCAGTTGCAGTAGAAGTGAATTTTTTGCAGGGCCCAGCAGAGGATGTATTTTCTATGACAATTAAGGAAGTCTGATCTCCCCCAGGAGCTGCACAAGCAGCTTTGCAGAGCGGTAATAGAGTCTGTAATCACCGAATCAGTTACGCTCTGGTACAGCGCTGCTACTAGACATGGCACCCACAAATGACTGCAGAAACCAAGACCACCGGCATTCCTGCCCCATCTGAACTGTACAGTAGAACCAGTAGCCGGGCAGAACAAAATCTCTGGAGACTCCCCTCAACTGGATACGATGAAGCCCCTCACAAAGACTCCCTCTCTAATTCCTAGCCCGATAGTCGGTACGGTACCCAGTTTTGACGAGGATCCTTGCCAACTTGAGATGCATCTGACGCCACATCACCAGAGGTGGGATACGAACCGGTGCGGCTGAGCAGTAAAGCGCATGCCACTGGGACTTAAAACTTTAAAGACAGTTCCACACGTCTTTATCTCTGATTCCCTCGGTCACATCTCTCTCCCTCCTCGTCCAGAGCTCCTCCCTTTGGCTTCGCTCGTCATCCGTCCCGTTTTGCTTCACACGTCCTTTCCGTGAGTCCACTCACAATGTTTATAATGAGCTTAAACTATCACTCTGTTACTGATGTTTCGTATTTGTCATTCTCCTTAAGCACACACAGCTTGTACCTCACGCTAATCTGCGACTGCACACACCGGGCCACGCAAAGAAGCGCCACAAAGTCAACACACTCTCCCGTGTTTTATGAGCTCTCAGGTTTCCGCTGCCAGACATTCGGTCTGCGTGCGCATTCAGCCGCGTCGCATGCGCCCCCTGCGCTCCCGTCTCCGCCTGGTCCACTCTGTGTTTTTGAAAGCGCTAAGCCGACCCTGATCTTGTCTGACCGCCACCCCCCCGCTCCCTCACCCCCCGCCGCGGCAGACAGGAGAGCTGTGTTTGACCTTTGATCCGCAGTCACTAATTACAGCGGGGTGGCGACGGTTTGAGTGCCTCGCCTCCAGCTTGCTCAAGCACATCATCTAATTGGAAGCTCTTTCACCCTCCGCTGGCCCAGATTCCTCTGACCGAGCCACGACAATGGAGGGCCCTTTCCTGTACGCCATGCTTTCTGTCCTTGCGAGATCTTTAAATCCCCCACCCCCATGCTCAGGACCTGTGCATTTCCAGGAATATGCGAGAAAACGTCCCGGAATGCCGGACCTAGTCGTAACAGAGGAGCCCGGGCTGAGGAATCGTTCCTGGTGCAGGAGCATCGCAATTTCAGCGTTTACCATCACTCCTGCAAAGCGGTTCAAACGTGTTTGTGTCTTTCTTGCATGTCTGCTTTGACCGTTTTGTTTTTTACTTTCGGGTGTAAAAGTAAGTGCACCGCCAGGTCGGTCTCATCGGTGCCCGAGGATGTTCTCGCTTCAGTAATCTTGAGCTGAGCAAAGAACGAGCAGAGACTTTCCCAGTCCTCTAACCTAGCTGGTCCCACCTTTGTCAAGATTCAAGAATGCATCTGTTTTTGCACCTGGTACGAGTCAAGTGCTGTGTCTGATCATGCATGACGTGTGTGTGTGTGTGTGTGTGTGTGTGTGGATCCGATTACATTTGAAGGTTTTGCATTTAGCAGACGCCCCTATCCAGACCCACTTACAACTCATACAGTCCTACAATTCAAGCAATCGTGATTTAAGGGTCTTGCTCAGCGACCCAACTGTTGCAGCTTGGCAGAGGTGGGATCTGAACCCTGGACCTTCAGGTCCACAGTCCAGTACGTTAACCGCTGGGCCACCACAGTCCCCAGTACATGTACACCGACACGACGCATCCTGACACCTGGTATACGATTTTCCCGTTATAATATATGGATAATTAATTTTAACGCTTCGCTTTCCAAACCTCTTAATTTAAATACAGTGGAACCTCTGAATCTGAACTTAATTGGTTTCAGAAATTTGCATTCAAAATTGCATTCAGAAATTAATTGTGTTTATGTACGCCTGTCCTCATAAGTACTGAATGATTAAAAGCATCAATCTAGCAACGGAATGTAATATAATAATAATAATAATAACCAATATAGATATGATACAAGTGAATACTACTTCTTCTTCTTCTGGGATTTATGACCAATGGCACCGTGTTGGTACATGTTGTCAGCCACCACCTGGACTGGATCAAGTGCATCATGACTGGACGATCGGACCCTATTTAGCATTAAGCATTCTATTCAGGGTGCCGATGTTCGTAGTCAGATTTTATGTCTGAATTCAGGGACCAAAAACAATATTAACAGACCATTTGATGTCAGAAATTGTTCGAATAAGCATTCGAATTCCGTGCACTTTGCCCCTACCTGCACCTTCCAATTCCTTCCTCAGAACTAAGAAGCTGGTCAAAAGCGCTGGTCAGTTAGAGTTATTTGCCTTGCTTCCTCAGCCCTCCTGATTTAGACTCTTATTTCGTGTATCTCTTAACCCCTTGTTATTTCTACGTCGTCTCTCTGCTTGCTGAGGCACCGGAGTATAACGGGGCGGCATTCTTTCCCTTGACCAGTCATTACTCTTCCATAATCCAGACACATTGCTTCCACGGTGTCGTCCGGTGTCGTCCTCCTCACACACACCATTTGCCCATGCCCCCTGAGGGACCATCCATCCCTGTCCCTCTTGCACAGTCATCCAGGGTGAGGTCAGAGGCCACTCTTTAAATAACACATCAGACTCCATACCCACCCCCACTTCTCTCACATCTGACACTTCTAACCTCATGGCCACCTACACACACACACACACACACACACACAAAATCTATGTAACCTTGTGAGAATGATCCTTGCCATCTACCAGAAAAATGTTCCACAAAAGTATAAATGTCAGATATTTCTGTCATTGTGGGGGCATTTGTATAAACACACACCTATTCTTACCTGTACACGTTCAAACCATTACAGCTCTATTTCATGCATGAATGACATGAAAGAATAAATGTTTACGTCTTACGTCTAACCCCTCTCGCTCTCAGACAGCCCGTCTGTCGACCTTGCCACACTTGGGGTGACCTACGACCTCGGTTCCTGCCCCAAGCTCCACCTGTACCGAAAGGAGCAGGTGGTATACATGCGGGTCAAAGGTCAAGCGGTAGATGATCTTAACCCTGCCTCTGTCGTGCCCCCGGAGTCTCCCTTAACTGGCTTGTTCAAGCAGCGCGGCACGAAAGGTCTAAAGAGTCCCTCGCAAGCACAAACCTGTCATTGCTGACAAGCAGCAGCTGCTTCAGAGGTGAAGAAATGCACGGGGAACACAAGCACACGCAAGAGTCAGAGGATCTGTAACTGAGCAGGCTGGGAAATGGTCAGGCTTGACATCTGATCTTCGGGTTCGGTTTAACTCCAGCTTCAAGTCCAGAACGAAAGCTTCCCCTTTCCTACAATCTTGGTTCCTGTTAGGTTCCTTTCAACGCCGCGCCTACGCCGACGCCAAACTCTGGTGCATCGCTTTCTATTGTGAAAACAAACTGCTGGCCTGAATTTAAATCCATAACTAAGATTGCCAACGTGTATTATTTAATGTTCGTAGGTTGAATAATATATGGAAATACTGCGTATTACTCCCGCCTGCATTTATTTAGAGCAGCTAATTAGTCGAAAGGTTCTGTTCTCAAACCTGCTGTGTAATCAGGACACGGCGGTTCGGATGTCTGTCCCAAAAATTGTGATTGCTCAAATTTTACACGTTATACGGTAACATGTTATATCGCATTAGTTGCCGGGGTCAAAGAAAGAAATGTGAAGGGAATTTTGACTCGACTATACAACATATTTACTTTCCTTTGATTCTTTTATTAATTCCTTCTTTTTTGTTGGCCGTCTACTTTCGTTCAGCGTCTTTAGCGTAACAAGGAAATGATGTAAAATTACAGTAAAGCCATGATATTTCCTAAATGGCTTTTTAATGCAAAATAATTCCATACACACCATTGGTCATGTGGCCTCTCTCTTAAATTGAACTAGGTCACCTGGTTTGGGCTTGTTTCTCTTGGAAGGTCTGGCAACACCGATTGCACGTTACACTTACACGCACCATTCACACACTTGCACGCATTTCTGGGACAGTTTTTGCTGAATTGACCTGGGATGTTGCCATGAAAAAGAAAACTGTGCCAACAACAGAGTGCTTAGTGTTTAGCTTCAGCATAAAGCTACTGGATCGGGCACTAGCCAGAACACAATCCAGGACCCCAGTTTGCACATCAAATGAATGGAAGAACAGAACTGTGCAAAAGTCTGAGGCCACCATCAATTTTTGGCAAATTGATCAAATATAATTATTTCTTCGCGCTTTAATATAATTCAGCCAGAAAATACGGGAAATCTGTATGCAGCTGACCCTTCTACAGGCTGAAAGAATGTCCTTTTTAGAAGGGCAGCAGCCAAGAGAGCACTTTTTTTCCGAAAGAATTAAGAGAGAAAAGGCTGAAACGTGCCAAAGCTCATAACGTTTTTAGAAGAGTTTTAAATTCTTCGATCGTTGAAGCAGACCTAACACGCAACGGAAGAGAGTTCTAGAGGGTGGGAGCCGCCACAGAAAAGGATCTGCCACCCGTGTATGGTATTATTATTATTATAGTGCTGTTAAATTAATAAATCAAGTGGTGGCCTAAGACTTTTGCGCCGTGATTTATAATTCTGATTGTGATCTTTAAAACTCGAACCACATTTTCAGTGTGTCAAAAACAGTGAATTTTATATAACGACCCCCCCCCTTCCAGAGAGGGGACAAGTAAACCTGAAGTTCAATGATCCAAGAGCAATCAGGTGCTTGGCTGGTACGAAAGCGAACAGTCCACCCAGCTTTCTGGAGAGACTCCTGGAGTACACTGAAGGAGCCTAACCACTCAAACCCAAACATCCTCAGAAGGTAAATATACAATAAGTAAGCAGTGAGTGTCAGCGGTGAGTGTAGAAGTATGGCGTCCATCACTGGTTTATGCATGAGTGCGTATATCTGTATCACTATCTGTCATTTTCTGAGCTCTGTCTTTGATGTTGCTTCGGAATCGCACAAAGGCTTGTGTCTGCTAAGTCGGTGACTATCAACGATGCATTTCTGATTGCGCTCATCTCTCTCTCTCTCTCTCTCTCTCTCTCTCTCTCTCTCTCTCTCTCTCACGGTGGTGCATCCATTATGCATGCCTCACCCGGCGCCTCTTTAACATGGGTCAGCGCTATCTCTATCACTAACCCTCCCTGCAGGGCTTAGCCAAATGCCAGGCGCTGTGCTGTATAGGGAACTCTCCCTCCATTTCCATTTCTCGCTCCCTCTGCTGTTCCCTAGCACCATATAGCTTTCGATCTTGTCTTTATCTTTTTCACAGATAACGAGAACGGAAGGAAAGGTTCTGCGGCTCGAGGAATAAAGAATGGGAAAAGGCACGGAGCCAATGGAAAATAAAGGGTACAATAACAAAGGGGCTTTATGTCTATTCCTATCAGCCATGCACACCCACAGCTAGCTTTTCTTTCTAGGGTTTCGATATATATTTCCGTACGTACCCTGACACAGTACAGTGTTTACCACACCGGCCCATGAGTGTGTCCCCGTTCTCCTCGTATGTGTGTGTGTGTGTGTGAGTGTGGGGGTGTGTTATGGCTGCCAGAGTGATTCCTGACCCTGTAATCAGTGTGAGCAGAAACAGGCGAGTACTTGTACGGCCGTTATGGGTCACAGGTCACGTGGAGTCAGCCATTATCCACTCCACCGGGCGCATTCCTGGGCTTCGGGCCCAGAGAGGCATTTTGTGCCCCCCACGGAGCGCGAACGTATACACATCCCTCCTGCTGTAATGTTTGTGTGAATGCATACGTGTGTACGAACGGCCCTGACGCATAACCCCTGCCCACCCAGAACCATGGCGCCTCCGACGAGTCGGAGCGTCGGAACATGGGACGAGAAGAAATAAACACACGTCCAGAGGAGTATGTGATGAATGAAGGAGTAGAGAGATTTCCAGTTTAAACCCAAGCAGCTCTGGGTAAATATCACCTGCTCTGACTCATGCAAATGCTGAACACAAATCCAAACTCCACTGATCCATCATGTCACTAATGAAAACCTACTTCCAAACGTGGCTTATGATTCATCAGAAACGTTAGGGCCCAAAACAAACCTTCTGAAACGTTCCAGTTTGACCAGAGCGGGAGATTCTTACTGGTTTGGAGCGTTTTTTTTAAGCTCTGATGCTCGACTGATGGCAGTATGCTTAAAGAACAAATATGTTTAGTGAAGTCATATTTAGTTACATAGCGCTTTTTTTTTTTTTTTTTAAGCAACGGAGCATTGTCTCGAAGCAGCTTTACGACTTTATTGTCTTAAAAGGCCAATCCCAAATCGAGCAAGCCTAGGGTGACAGTGGCAAGGAAAAACTCCCTAAAAAAAACTTTTTCTTAAATTTATTTACAAGTTTCATTTACAGTAGGGGCGTGAATCCCTCCCTTTCAGACGATGCAAAAAAACATTCCGATTCTGTACACTCTGATTCTGATATGTTAGGTCCGTTTTAGTTCATTTCAAGTTAACAGCAATGATTTCAAAACATTCTTGTTCTGTTTTATTTTCGTTTAAGCCGGAGGATGCACGTTACGCTGAAATTGTGTATCAGGTTCAGGTGTAGATATCCAGTGTCTGATCTCAACATTGTCAACATAGGGACACACACGCTCACATATAAAGAAACCGAGAGCTTCATTTAACGTCTTTAACACACTAGAGGTCTTTGATAGTGAGCCCACTTTAGCACTCTCACTCACACACTCACACACACTCGCTTGAATCGATTTGTAATGGCTGTACCTGTTTCGTATTTGATTTGAATTGATTTTATGCTCACAAATCGATGTAGACCGATTTACTAATTCATATCGGTTTTCCAGTAAAACCTCACATTTATCCTGGTCATGGAGGGTTTTTTTTTATTATTATGATTTTGTTTTTATGATTATTATTATTATTACAGAGTTTATGCATTGTTATACTTTTTGTAAATGTGTTCGTCTGTTAATTTTTGCCCAGCATATGCTTATTTGAACAATTATTATAAAGGTATTCATTTTGTAATTTGGTTTAATTCTTAGCTATATCATCTAGGCCACCCAAGAAGGTCAGGTCCTTTGTGAGTCTTGTACCTTCCAAGGTTTCTGTCTTATAAAGTTTAGAGAGCTTTTCCTTTCCACTGTTACCCTAGGCTTGCTCAGTCAAGTTGCTTTGAGAGAGTGCTCGACTGTAAATAGCACAACAGAAACAAATCTGACTAGAAAAACTTCACGCACGATGCCGGGACTGATCAGTTCTCTAACTCTGAGATGAAATCAAAGGACTAAGTTCAGCAGAACGTCCAGTTTAACCTGAAGCCGCTCGCCATCGGTCCCTAGAGGAGAGCGTGAAACACAGACCTTCCGATCTAGTCTTCCTCTGTCCTTTTCCCTTCCTTTCTTTCCCGTCCTAATGCACTCTCCTGCCAGCAGGGTCAGGGACCCTGGCTGAGTGGAACTCATTATGGAGTCCCCTCATTTCCATTCAGAGCGGGGCCCTCAGAGCAAGAGGACCGAGGGCGACGGCATCGAGGGCGATACAGCGCCGTGAAGAATGATGGCGGACAGAAACGGCCTCTAATATCCCGGCAGAGAAAGGAATTGAAGAGTCGGCTATCATCAGCGGCACATTTAATAAACATGAGCTCCAGTCCATCAGCACGCAGCCAACAGCTAAGAGGATATGCAAATGTGGCAAGGACGGCCTAAAGTGGGCATAGAATAGAAAACAAGAAAAAAAAGGGGAGAGCACTAAAGAAGCTGAATGAGAAGGGACTAAGAGGGGAAGAAGGACAACCAATAAAAAGTCTCTTGAAAAACAGGAGGGTCTAAACGATG
This sequence comes from Parotocinclus haroldoi, assembly GCA_034779995.1. Classification (NCBI taxonomy): domain Eukaryota; kingdom Metazoa; phylum Chordata; class Actinopteri; order Siluriformes; family Loricariidae; genus Parotocinclus; species Parotocinclus haroldoi. The sequence continues at coordinate 28,585 of JAUZST010017671.1, forward strand.
GTACACAAAAAAGCAACCCAACAGCAGCACTACTATACTAAACTATAACAAATAAAAAGTTATGAATAAGCTAAACCAGGACCAGACCAGCATAAACCAAAACGGACCCACGTGGATCTTTCTGACCTTCCTTTCTCTGAAGACCATGGGGACACCAGACCGGACGCCAGGGCTGGCTTTAGTGTCGCTGTTGCAGCAATGCAGGATAATCCCCCAACCGGACTTCGCTCCCTCAGATGCAGCCCATAATGTCTGGGTGTGAAGCCTGACTCAGCAGAAGGCTTAATATTGTGCTGATCGTCCGAGTGCCGATTTAAATTTTTCACGAGTTACATTTTCCTCCTCGTTCGTGGACCGAGTTCAGTTGGCCCAAGGCACAGGAGCAAACAGGTCTGCTACGCTTCGTCCTGCAAACGCTGGGGTGACTCTCATTTTCGGAGCGTAGCCAAACTCAAAGGGAGAAACGCTTGCTTGGGAAGCACGCGAGACTCATCCCTGACAAAGTGGCACATTTGTTTTGCGACTAATTATAGTTTTAAACTATCGGCAGCCATCTGTTTGCCAACATTTGGAAGCGACAAGGCAAACGTGAACGCGAGTGTGGCCACGATGAAAGGAGCTTTTGGATTGATAAGCAGCAAACGACGGTGCTCGTGTAGGTGTTAAGTGCGACATTCTCACATTTGGGAGACAAACACGGGGAGATCTGAGGGGCCCAGGTGTGCATGTGCAGTCGAGTGTCTGCCTCGCAGGACGTCTGCGTTCATCTTCAAAGTTGAACACAAGCGCACCTTGAAATGCACACACACACACACACACAGCCCCTCCTGTCTGATTACACACTCCGTCTGCTCCATCTTTTATCCGATGAGGCAGTCTCCACTCTGCTTGAGTTCAGCAGCCTCTCTTGTTCCACTTGCTGCCCCCTTGTGGAGCGACTCTCTTTTTGTATTGCTCTCTCATCCACGTCCAGCTCTCATTTTCTCTCGCGTAGTTCTTCACGTACACATGTAGTCACACCCGCCAGGTGTGCAAACGGGAAACGGCGCCGAATGGAAATCAAAAGTTTGGACAAGAAGAAACATCAGAATGGCCGAAAATCGCAAAAACAGACTCCTCTTGCATGGTTGCGATTGCAAAGATGACACACGAGTCAAGACAACATGTGGATGGAGTGCCTGAGACGGGTTTTAGGTGTACGGCAGGGCCTTGGAGTGGGGGTATGGGGTGTGGAAATGTTCCTGGGGCATGTACCCTGAACGGGGTGCCTGTCCATCCTTGGCAGGGTTTTCACATTCCGTCCCTCGGACTTGTCCGAGCGCACCTGTGGCACACGGCCTGGCCCGGAGGCGCCATCAGGATTTGAACATGGATCGCCACGTTGGTGGGCTATCGAACTAATCACACTCTTGATGTGAGCGCCAGGGACGATCCCTTAGCTTTAGTGTGTGCCACCTGAACTTGTTGGCAAGCGCATTGGACCCTGGCTACGATTTGTAGCTGCAATTTGTTTTGGTTAATTGTTAATTTGATCCTCATGGGCTCTCACACAAGATCGACACAACTCTGGACTAGAGCACAACATGTCAAATTCGTGGCTAAAGTTGAAAGTCTGTTTAACGAAATGCCGATCGCTCATCAAAGGCAGCCAGACATTTTGAATATTGTAGGTTTTTTTTCTATCCTGCCATCTTCCTCATCCGTACCGGTTCATTGCAACACACTGGAAAGCTCAGTGAAAGCAAATAGGCCTAACTTATCACAACAAGGCTGTGTATTTGTGTGGGAATACAGTCACTGAACACACACACACACGCACACAGGTCAAAGGAGGTCCATCTCAGCAAGACCCCTGACCCCACTGGTCTTTAATCGCTCCTCTCTGCTCGAGGCAAACACACACATGCCACGCCGACCCACAGCTCTGTCCAGTCAGTGACATAAAACTCTCCCTCCCAGTCCTGACCTTGCCCGACCTCTGCCCTGATCTTACGACTCCTCCATAAATCAGACCCGCTCTGGCACTGGCCCGGCCAATCAGAGCCGAGCCCAGCAGTCCCGAGCACATTCCGTTAGGGGACAAAAGGCGACTCCTGAAGTTTTGATGTCACACATAAAACGGCCGTCTAAAAATTTACAGCGTTTCCGTAATGCAGAGCGGCTTAATTCATTTAGAAACTTTACCCAGGCGTGCGACGTAAGCCCAGGCGCAATTTATCAGGATTAACTACGATATTTTAAGGCAAACCGAACTGACCGGGGGCCTCGGATGGGGAGCGGGACGGTAAAAACGCTACGCCGTATTTTACTCAGCATGTTAACAGAGGAAGATATAGCACATGATAAAAGCAGCCCATTGCCTCGTGACAGATAATCATTCGTTTCCCGCGTCTCAGCGTTTCGCCTCGCAGACGCGGCGTCTCGGGTACGGACAGCTTTATAGCACAGAACTCAATCACAGTCCTCCCTCAGGAGCCGCATAAACAACACAAACACACACACACACACACACACACACACACAGAGAAACAGAAACACAAACATAAACACACGGTTCCACTGCAGGACTGATATCAAACTTCACAATTATTCACCGTTTCAGACGTAATGACCGCCTAACTATTAGTCATTAAATCAGCTTTGCTGTTAATCAGGTGTTTGTGGGACAGTGCTGATGGAGGTCTTTCATCTTGCTAATTGAAGTGAGCAACTAGACGAGGCGTGCGTTAAAGAGACAGTAGGACAAATAAAAAGGTAGCCATTAGCGTTGTGCGCAGAATTGGCACGTACAAATACAATACAATAACACAAAAGTGGCAGAATTACTCCAGGAGGCTTTCTGAGTGTTTTTTTGTGTTGCTAACTTTACTAGTTTGAGCCTGTCTAGGGCAGCTGACTCCCGAAATGGGTCCTAATCTTCACGTTGGCTAGACTGCAGATGGTGAAATAAGTCTGTTGTAAGCTAAGTAGCGTAACTTGTATTGTGTTTTGTCGCTTTGGTTCAAATCTTATCGTTGTGTGCTAAATGCTGTCACATGTCAGCAGGTGGACTGGCTGCTCCAAAACGGCCCTGGGTGTGATTATCGTCATAGTCTGGACTCCCTGCAGCCCCCCACCAACAGTTCAGAGCCTTAAAAAAAAACCAAAGTGCCTCCTGCTGGTCACACAGAGAACTGCTCACAGCGAAAGGGTGAGCAGAGGAAATAAAATGCTTTCTGATCGCAGAGCGTGTGTGGTACTGATTCGGAGAGGCTAGCAGGTCCGGCCACGGACTGTTTTCTCAGTCATCAGCTTGACCCGGTGCTCCTCAGGGTCGCGTCTGGGACTGTGCATGCGGTTGTGAGGTTTTCTTCCAAGGCCAAGACAGATGGACAGGGAAAAGAGAGGGTGATCCGGCAGCAAAGTGGTCTGAGCGCAGGAACTCACCTAACAGGATTAAGCCGGATAAAATGCTTTTAGCCTCTCAAGAGAGAGAGAGAGAGAGAGAGGAGTCGGGAAAGACAGGACGACCAAGAGATAGAGACTTGTGACCACTGATACCCTTTAATGGGGGTTTCTCGAACATTTGGACCCTCAGCTTGCACAAACTGGGAGAGAGGGAATTTTGGAACAGAAGAAAACGCCTGATTGTGCAACAAGGGTAACAAGCTACGACTGTTTCCATTTTCTTTTTTCACCCAGCAGCACAAAAGCATCATGTGTAAGACATGCCTGTATCCGGGTGCAAGCAGACAGCGCTGGTGTGGATTACACAGCCTGCTAAGCGCTGCTGACTAAATCAAATTCAACTAATCGACTTGGGCCTTTAGTAATTGGATGTGTATGATCTGGCGGCCCACGACCAGAGCCGGCGGGGGGGGGGCAACCAAACGAGATATCAGTGTCCAAGCGCCTGCGTTACCGCAAACACAAATGCATTTAAACATAAACTGAAGCACGGTTTGTCCACTGCAGGACGGGATGAAAACAGAACAGAGGGTTGCACATTGAAAAACTCACAACATGTCGTTCAACCTTGAGGCGAATGGGCTACGACAACCACAGCCGAGGACGCAGTAGGCGCAGACTCCGGAAAGTTAAAGACCCGAGCCACGAAGGCGGGCAGAATTCGGCGCCGGAGCATGAATCCATGGGCGCAACCTGCCTTGAGTCAACAGTGCTGCATCGGCGTGGGCAAGGTTTTCTTGGCAGTCGGGCCTCATTATTACCAATTAACAACCTCTGTAACGTGACGGCTTATTTGAGTATTCTTCGCGGTCCCAGTTTGAATGGGAAATCCATGGATGACCATAATTAGGCGATATTTTGGCAGTTTAGATCTCAGGTTTAAAGAATTCAAACCCTGTTCAAAGCCACGTCTCCCAACCGCCCGTGTCTTACAGGATGCACTTTATTCCAGCCTTTGTTAAGTCTCACCATTTCCATGTCTCAAGGCACTTTTTACGGTTTTGCTGATTGTGTTTTGCTGGTCCCTCGGCTGGTTAGAGCCTGTCATTATTAGTTTGCAGGCGGTGAAACCAGTTAGTCGTCGAGCCGCCCTTAACGCCAACCTATTTCCGACAGTTTGCGGACTGATCTAGCAATTAAATCTAACGACGCAGAGTGGGAGGTTGGCCGTCTTTGTAGTTTGTCTCCCGGCGCTGTTTATTCACTCGTTTTTTTTTTTTTTTCCCTACTTCAGTCTCGCGCTTTTAGGCGGAACGCTCGGCCTGTCCCATCTGGCTGCGTGACTCAGTGAGTATGTGAACTCGAGACGTGTTTTGGGGTGGGTTTTTTTTTCTCGCAAAGTGAGCGACGTACTCGATCGTGTCAGCTCGCACACCGTTAAAACGACAATTAAGATATCGTCGTAGACGGTGCCCGCTTATAGACGCCACCCCATCGGACTTTTCCAGTCGCTGGCTCTGCATCCAATTACAGACCCGTGTGATGCGGTCGAATGACAGAAGGGCAGCATGGAAGTGATGGAATTGTAGCCTTTCATAATCCATGCCATGAAGAATCGGGGACCAGTGCTGTGTTCCTAATAAAGCGAGGGAATAACGTGA
>JAUZST010017682.1:0-33631 GCA_034779995.1 Parotocinclus haroldoi
ACACACACACACACACACACACACGCACACACACACGCGTGCGCGCGCGTGCGTAAATATATATATGTGTGTGTGTGTGTGTGTGTATATATGTGTATATATGTGTTCAGGTAATTGTTCATATCAGTTGCTTTAGTTTAATTACTTTAGTTCTACAGAGTTTTGGTAAAATAAAATTTTAGTTCTACAGTCTATAAACATGTATGATATTATTAAACTCAGAATATAACTGGGAAATTTGGCCAATATAAATGACAGCATCAAGATACAAATGCTAAAGATGGCAGGAACTGTTTGTTTGTACTGGGCTCTATTCTCTCAAAAGCTTTAGCTCTGTTGCGTTGTCGACAATATATTCTGTGGCTGTAAACTAGCTTATATCGTACTTTTGTACAGCCTTAATAAGAGCCTTTTAGTGGTAAAAGCAAAGGTGCTGAATTGCAACTTGCCCTACTCAGGTATTACACAGCAAACACCAACCAAGAAGGTAAGTGATACGTCACTACTTTAAGTAACTCGGTGACAGTAATTCATTAAAAAATGCTAAATCACAGTCTTAAACGGAACAACACAGTTACAAACGTGCTGTGAACTTTTATTAATCGCTAAAAGACAGACACTCACATAAAACAACTTACAAAATAAACAGATCATCGAGCCGCGCGCTAAATGTTGATACCAGGAGACGAACAGGAGCGTGGCTGAGCCGTGTTTGAAGCTCTTTACACACGTGGCCTAAATGTGTGTTGTTGTGCTTGTGCTGCTGTTGGTGCACAAGTGTTGGCTAAATGTGACCCGCGCAGAATTGGTTGTGTGAGACTGATCTGCCGATCATGCTGAAAACCCGCTAATCAATCACCTTGATCTCAATCACCTTGAAACTCGTCAAAATTAGTTCTTGACACATTTCGACCAAAAATCCCTGTTCTTTTCATTCGCTTGGTTTTCGGTGTACTTGTTTTAATTAGAATTTCTGGAGTCGAGTGACTCGTTTGAACCGAAATGTGTTTATAGTGTGTTTCTTAATCCGTTCATTAGTTAGCTTAGCAGCTGTGCACTCTGAGTTCACCAAGAGAGTAAGTATTTTGCATTTACTTCTTACATTCAATCCATTGAATTACTTGAAATTTTTCAAGGCAGCACGGTGTCACGGCTGATACTACGGGCCACTTTAGAGACACCAATTAACCTAACACCCATGTCTTTGGACTGTGGAAGGAAACCGGAGTACACAGAGTAAACCCACGCAGACACGGGGAGGACATGCATACTCCATGCAGATAGGACCCAGACTGCTCCATCCTGGGACTGAACCTGGGACCTTCTTGCTGTGTACAACTCCATTAATACCTGTAATACCTTATACCAGCTACTTCCTTACACACTATGGTCTTTGGCTCACCACCTGCAGTCCTTCCTTTATTTCAGACATTATCCTCTGCTTTTGCGACCCATTTTCCATACATCGAACAGGCCTTTTACCGCACTGTACCACCTCTTCTCAGTCCATGAATCCATCGCAGGCAGTAATAATCCAGTCGAGAGTAATGGGTTCAGAGCAGTGGATGAAACACTGGCTTTGCGGTATGCCTTACTGGGGCAAAAATACAACAGCCAAAGAAGCCATACATCTTTTTGTATGTTTTGTTTTTAATATGCCACAGTATACACAATAAAAACTGTTTGCAATCTGCAGGTGTTTCATGCACACTGTTGTGTATTTTTGTGGAGGGATGATGACCCTATAGTAATTATAACCTTCTCTATATACTTGGTTTATTTTTATTCTCTACAAACAGTGCAATGAGCTACAAACCTATGTGAAAGCCCAGTCATGTATTCCAAAAAACGTACAGCGACACACTGTGACGCCACCAACAAAAAGTGTGATGCAAATTTTCGGTCATACAGCTCAGTTTATGGTGTGTCCCTCCTCGTACCCCTGTCCGTAGTTACTTCCCAGTGCTTACTGGGAACTTCCCATGTGTAGGTAATGCTTTGCTTCTGAAAAGGACGAGACAAGATGTTTAGGTTACCACCAGATTTGAATATTAAATTATACTGATCCATTGATTATATTGTACAAATATATGGGATCAAGTATACAATATCTAAACGGTTAGCTGTCATAGTCAAATTGTTAATTGTGAAGAAAATGAGCAGACGTAAAGACCTGAGTAACACTGACAAGGGCCAAATCTTTATGAGCAGAAACTGCATGACTTGTGGGGATCTCTCAGATATCATTGGTTGAGTACCTATTGACAGTGTTCCATGGAGTGACGAACAACAAGCCAGTGGCAAGGTCCTAGTGACCTGAGGCTCATGGATGCACAAGGACAAGGAAAGGCTATGTCATGCAGTCCCAATCGACAGAAGTAATGCAAAGTCTCAGAAATGTGTAATGCTGGTACCAGGAGGAACGTGTCATAAAGTGCATCTCACCCTGCTGAATTTGGGACTGCTTAGCCAGGGGGATGATCGAGTGCTCGTGTTAACCCTGTTCAACATCAAAAGAGCCTACAACGGTCTAATGAGCGTCAGAGCCGGACCTTGGGGCAACAGAAAATAAGGTTGTCTGGTTTGATTGGTTCTGTTTACATTTCCCTCTCGTGGACAGTCGGGTATTTGTGCACCTTTCACCCAGGGTACGTTTGGGACGTTTGCAAGACTGTGGAGAGCATGTGTCGCCATATGCAGTGTCCTGTCGGGGAAACAATGAGTTTGGCCGTTCATGTGGATGTCAGTTTGACACATGCTAATGACGTGTTGTGCTGGTGTCAGTATGTCAGGTGCAGCTGTGTCTCTAGGTTTTTTTTTCGCTTATTCCTTACCCATTTGACACAGTTTCTTTAAATGATTCAGCTTAGCTACCCTGGGTGAAGGGAGCACAAATACCCAGAGGTGCCTCAAGCCAGATAACCGGGGACGTTGTGTGTCGCTCTGGATAAGGGTGTCTAAGTGACATAAATGTTAATGTCTTAAAAACAAACTATGAGCGACTGAGTCAATAGAGGACTCTATAGGCTAGTTCATGTGTGGCTGTGTTTGTGCCACTGGTGCCTTCGTGCACTACACTAGTCAAGTGTGACCAGCCCATTATATGAAACTGATCTGCTGATCAACAGCCACGGCCAATTGATTGGTGCAGCTTTAATATATGTAATGATTTTTAGAAAATGTTGGTTAGTTTACAATGCATGATTATACAATGCATGTTTATTTTATTGTGTCTTGTAATAATATGTGGCATGTGATGCCAAAAGTTTGTCTTTGCTTGATTTTCTTTTCCCTTTAGTGAAAACGGTCACTACAAGGATATTCTGATAACACAGCACATAAGGTCATTGAATGGTATTCTGAGTATGAAATTTATGTAAATTATGTTCTATTTGCAGTCAGCATATCTAAACTGTAATATAATGATGATACATGTGAGTGATTATGATATTAGAGCAAAGGATACATTATTAGGGTAAAGTGTACAATTGAAAGGAGGCTCTAGGCCCCTGTTACACTGCCTCTAGCCTGGATACAAGATGGCAAACAGGTATCCTTCTGCTAAGTGCATGCAAGGGGTCTGGGCAGAGACATGTGTGCAGTGAAGGTGCAATGTGTCTTGATGGTGGACAACAAAAATGTTGGCCACAGGTTCAGCTACGTGGGCATAACATGCTCATCCTAAGGTGAATTGCACCAGTATATTAACTTATCACATACTATTAAGGAACATTGGAGCATTGTATCAGGCTAGCTAACAGTTGAAAGTAGAAAGTTGTGAAAATGTCTTACAATAGAAACTACAAATTACAGATCAGATCTAGATCTGCATTTTGTGGAGGAACTACAAAAGTACTTGAAATGTGGCTTATGGGTTTGTGTCCCACTAGTTTAGCCACATTGTGGGTTTACATCTCAGCTCCACCCAGTGGCCAAAAGGTACATTGGACACCTTTTAAAGGCACATTCAACGTCAAAACTCATCAATTCAAAAACGACATTTTCTCAAAGTTTATATTGTCATGTTATGTTCTTATATTTACTCCTTGTTCCTGTATTAGATTCATTATACTTCACTTTCAAACAGTTGCAAACTGTTCTTTTATGTTGTCTGATGCCACTGCTTTAGATAATGTGTACATTTGCAAAAAAAAAGTTTTATAGATATTGTATAATCTTTTTTTTGTTTTTATTTTTAAATGATTTTAGCTGTTGTTAACATGAGATGTTAACTAATAGGATTTGTGGCTGTTTTTTTCTAATTATATTTTCTTACTAATTGTCCTGGTATAACCTCTTCAAAAGTGACTGTAGTCATGTTGCACCACATTCAGAACTGTTTTAGAAAATTACAAATCTTTAAATCCTACAGCTATATAAGACAGCTGTGGGGTACATCATATATATATATATATATATATATATAGAGTTGCATAAATAATTGTCCTGTATTCAGTTACAAAGGTTGATATGTTCAGTTGAATTTGTTCACCTATGCACCTGTTATTCAGACATAATTAAATTTCATGTTTTGTGGTGGCCCAAATTGTGATATTTTGACTTAACAGTGAAAATACAACAATAAACACACAGCAGAAACTGTACTCTGATTTTTGAATTTTGTTTTTCCCGTGCCAGCGAAAAACAGTATGCAGTAAATACAGTATGTATTAAACTCATTGATTTATGATGAATTTAGCTTAGAATGGAGTAGTCAATTCATAAATTGATTAATTAAATTGTATTCCATCATAAATCTGGGACTACTTGTACAAGTTATAATATTAAAGGGAAAACCTAAACTTGTATGTGTGTGAGAGAATAATGTTAGAGTTGAACTTTTATGCAGTTAGGTCTTCTGTGTTTGATGCATGTATATGTGCAATTATGACCGTAACCCAATCTGGATAGTACTAAAATGACAGTGGGTTCACATTTGCCATGTCTATACTTTTCCCTCTGTTCCCCTGAAAAAAAAATAATGGAAAATTGAAACTTCTGACCAATCTGTAAGCAAGATTTAATACAAGTAAAATGCATGTTATTTGCATATTATGTCATGAAGGGTCGATTATTTAAGTTTATTGGTGTCTCTAAAGTGCCCCTAGTGTAGCTGAGTTTGCGAATGAGTGTGTGTTTGAACCCTACGTTGGATCCCTAGGGTTCTACTTGACTTGCACCGTATGCCGCCGGTTATGCATCGGCTCTCCTGAGATCTTGTCCTGGATCGAGCAGGTCGGTGGGGCGGTCAGTCTGTTTGTTTGTTTGTTCCATCAATGTTATCAAGCCGTCCTAGCCCATATTTAGCAAAAGATGCCCAAAACATGATAACATGCCTGGAAAAAGATTCAACTTGTTTTTTTTTTCTCCAGATGTAACGCTTTCATTAAAACCCACAATGTTCTTCCTTGGTCTCATCCATCCACAAAGCATTTCTCACGTCGGCTTTGGGCTTGTCTATGATTCAGGCAGCCATGTTCTTTTTAGAGAGAATTTGCTTGCTTTTTAACCTGACCATGCACACGTTGTTGTTCAGTGTTCTCTTGATGGTAGACTTATGAACATTGACATTAGCTAGTGTGCGAGAGGCTTTTGGAAGCTTGGAAGTTACCCAGGGGTTGTTGAGGTTTTGTGAACTAATGCAGGCCTTGTTCTTAAAATGTTTTTTTTTTTTAAATACTGCACGGGTAGACTGAAAAATTGTGCCATCCACACGTTTTAGTAATGGCTTTGTCAACTTTTCAAGGCTGATGAGCATCAACAACTGCTTTTACGGGGTCCTCAGAAATGTCCTTCGAGTGTGTCGTGATACGCGTCTCTGAATGCGGAGATCAGACTGATAGATCCCTATTCATTAAATGTGACAGGATTCCCACTCGCACCTGATTTCCTCTCCATTGATTGAAAACACCTGACTCTAATTTCATCTTGAAATGAAATGCTGATCCTAGGGGACTGCATACTTTCAAATCACAGTTATTTGTATGGCAGTTAATCATTAGCTAAAAATGTAATTGTAACAGTCCTTCTGCAGGTCAAAGTCAAGCTGGTAAATGTAAATATTGTATTATTTTCAGTATCTGATTCATTTTAAACATAAGAATTGTGACCCTAAACAACGGAATGAATAAATATACAATATATAAATGAATAAATAATTGAACACTGCTAGTACAGTACTGCATACAATTACATCTTAACTCTAAAATCTGAGGTGTTTTAGATAAACAGTATAATTCTAATGACTCATTGATTTACAGTATTGATGATGAAACGTATTGCTGTTGTTGATACAACACAAACATTTACACTCTCAAGTTATATTCGATTAAGTCAGCTACAACATTCGTAGAATCATTTCCCTCATCTGGCTTTCTACAAGCCACAGTTCTTCTGTCACTTCACATCTGAGAGGCAGTTGTGAATAATGTCTCATTGCTTGCTGGCAGAGAAAAGGAAACATGGTGATAATTTTATGTTTATGAAATGGTATGGTAATGAAAATAGGAAAAACAAATGGAGAAAATGCACTTACTGTTTTAGGTGCATCGATTCTAATTCTGTGTAGATGAATAATTACAGTTGCACTGCATAGCGAGGTATGAACTTTACTGTGACTAGTAGTGTTGCTTTCTAGACCGAAACACATTAAGTCCAAGTCAAGGATGAGCCTGGGAAATGCCAAGACCAGATTAAGATTTTATTCATCATACAAGAATTTGTTATAACTGTAATTCACAGACCATTCATTATGACTGATACAACATTAATAAATACACTGGTTACTAAAATTAGGGGATACGAAGAAGATTCCACAAGAAGTGCTAGACAATCCGATTGTGTCCATGCTCCATCACTGTCAGTGTGTTTTGGTCATTCTTGGGTGATCATATACCCTACTGAACAGTCAATGTGGGGCACTCTCGCCCAGTTTCTGTTCACCTCATGAATACGTCACTTGTTACTCAATTACCATAACTGAGTTTGCGTCTCACTTGCTTCTCAAGCAACTTTCTTGGACTTTTCCTGTGCTTTTCTGGTTTTGTTTAATTAATTAAAATGAAATGCTTCATTTAATCAATTCATATTCATTTTGAAATATCCCCAATGTTTTTGTGAGCAGCATATTTCATTATGTAGTTGTAAAATATAACATTAAATAGTGTACATCTAAAATGATCATTCATTTAAATTGTTAGAACGTTTGTCCAACTAAGGCAATGTAACCTTTGGAAGAAAACTATGGTCACGATAGTTCTCCTTCTTTTCCCAAATGTAATCAGAAGTCACTGCATAAAATTTGACTGCATATTGTCAGCAACATATACAGTATGTCTGGTTCTGTTATTGAATGTGAAAACATGATGCTAATAATAATGACAGATTTTGCGGACACGGTAAAGTAAAGCTAGCAGGTGAAAAAAAGACTTGTAATCTTAACGTTAAAGTGTTCAAATAAAAAAAACACGTTCATTAATTGGATACCATACAAGAACACCATCTTGTATTTCCCCTCTTCATCAATCTGAGAGCAAAGGTTTTTTTTTATTTTAAGTTTTTTCTGTATGAATGGATTGTTGATTTAGTATTGATCGAAAAAAGCACCAGTTTACAATTAACTTTTTAACCTTTTTTCTCACACTGGACTCAGCTGTTCTCCAGAACGATTTCACCTTACCCTGAGAATTAGACAAGACCAACTGAGGTCGAGACCACTTGTTAGGGTTTTGAGACGGGACTAATATTTGTTAATGAGATTAATGAGACCTGATAATTACAGTATCAAAAGATTGACATTTTCCAGCATTTAGCTGACGCCCTTATCCAGAGCGACTTACAAGTGATACAGTCTTACAATCCAAGCAATTATGGGTTAAGGGTCTTGCTCAAGGACCCAACTGTGGCAACTTGGCAGAGGTGGGATTTGAACCCTGGACCTCCTGGTCCAGAGTCCAGTATCTTAACCATTAAAGCATACCAGCATCCAACAGAGCATCCAGAACGAGGCACTTTAAGGCAGAGGCTGCTTTTATCTGGATGACGGGGTGACCCTTGACAGCACCAAATTTAGCTTGCTGCTTCCCTATGAGCGCACCGTGGCGTGCAGGAACAGGGTGCATTTCTGTTGGAACGCTATCATGGGTGTACAGCTCTTAATCGCATTACACGTGATTTCAGTTATTAAGCACTCCTCTGCACGTGGCAGTTCGGACCGGTCACTACGAGTGTGCGGAACATCTCATCCACTGCGGAGCCGACATAAACGCCAAAGACAGAGTGAGTGCTGCGGACGAATACACAGAATGAACAGAACTGGTAATGGCATGAAACTTAATGTATGCGTGTGTGTGTGTGTGTAGGACGGAGACACACCGCTGCACGACGCAGTGAGGATCAATAGGTTCAAAATGATTAAGCTGCTCCTGATGTATGGCGCCAACCTGAGGAGCAAAAACCAAGTGAGTTTAAATCCTTACAGTTAAAAAACTAAGTTGTATCTTCCCACTTTTATCACACTTGGGTCCTCCAGTGGTGCCTTTGTTCTAATGTAAAGGGACCCGGGTTTAAACCCCATGGGGTGTTCCTGCAGGGTCAGACTTACACTCGAACCTAGCTGACAGGCTAGTGTGTTAGACTCAGGCCGGGCATCCCATGCAGACCGAAACGACTTTTTTACATTAATTTACATTCACAGCATTTAGTAGACGCCCTTATCCAGAGCAACTTACAACTCAGACAGTCTTACAGTTCAGGCAACGGTGGGTTAAGGACCAAACTGTGGAAGAGGTGGGGTCCAGGGTCCAGTATCTTAACCGGAGTCTGGACTTATATGGAGGGTGCAGTACTGTTTTTTTTTTTTTTTGCGTTTTTGCATTATGATCTTATTGTTGTTCTTCTCTGTCGATTTACAGGATGGAAAGTCACCGTTGGAAAGCCTGTCAGTGTGGCAGAACGGGGCGAAAAATATCCTGTGTAACCATAATGAGAACAAGGCTGTACATTAGACAGAATGAGAGAGAGAGAGAGAGAGAGAGAGAGAGATTATAAGCATGTGAATTCAGAAGGTGATCATTAGATGATTTGCTCTGGTATTAAGACTTGACATAGTGATGCTAATTGCTGGCAATAAGCATCGAGACTGTATGTATTTTTTGTTGATGTAGTATTACAAATTCCAGTCATGGTCTGTGAAAGAGCGACAGTGAGCGACGTGATGAGAATGATTTCAGAATGCACTTTTTTGCGTTACCGTGGCGTGTATCGGGTTGCGCGGTGACGATTTCTTTCTTGACTTTATCTCGGCTAAGAACGAAACTGTAAGTAAGAGCACGGTTGGACGGCGTGCGACGGGCAGAACGTGACCACGGATGGCCGGTGTGGAACGTTTTGAGATTTGCTTTGTATGATGTACAGCGTTTAATGTAACGTCATGTAAATTTTCGTTGTTTTTCATTGACTTTTGATTAATCACATACAAAGGGTGATTATTTATTGGATTAACGTGTACTAAATAAATGTAATAAATGCTTCGTTTTGACAGTGTGTTTCCCTCATTGCCTCCATGACAGCAACTTTGGTTCAGTCGTCCAAACACTAAACATCGACATTGCTAGCTCCACCTCAATAGTTATGTAAAAGGTGGTCAGAATAGCTGCCTTTAACCTTTTGTTGGACTTGACCGTCCAGTAAAATCAACCGTGTTTAGCATTAGCGCAAACAATAACGTGAGAGAATCTCAGACTCGTGTCTTTTCATGGCTGCACTGTTAGCTCTAAGGGACTTCATTACCCACCTTCGCCCTCGTTTAAAAGACGTGCGCGGCCCCGATCCCAATGCGTGCGCGTTCCCTACCGTCGCGTGGACCTCGATCTCGTTTCTGATTGGCTGATTTGAACAGAAGAGCTGGCGGCTGTTCAGCCTGAAGCGGAGCGACGGTTCCAAACTGACGCGCAGCGCTATGAGCTCGGTTTTCTCGCTTTTAATCGTGTGGCAGCGTTATAGATGCATGACAGCTGCTTACTTTATGCGTTTTTAGTTATTTAATGTGGTATTTTATGAACTTTTGAGCTTTCTTTCGAGCCTCGGCTGGAGTTCGTCGTCGTGCGGGTGAGCGTCAAGTTGAACTTTAACTGTTTAACAATTCCGAACAGCACTCTGGCATATATTATTAAAATGTTTTAAGGGACTAATGTGAAATTGGGCTTTTGTCCGTTACAGGTTTCGCGTTAAAGGTCAGGATTACACGCGTGGTCATTTAATTCTGTTGATGCACGTCAAGGTTAATTGTTTACCTATTACACAATCAATAGTATACGTTTTCCACTGAATGCCATTTTGTTTGACACTTTGTTTATAGTTTCATTCAAAACGTATCACTTGATAAGTCTGGTTGCATTGTTAATATTGTAGTCAAAGTTATGGATCATATTTTCTCATGGACTCTGGAGTACATGACATTGGCCCACTGTGGGGCTTGGTAGGGGTCGCTGTTGATCCTGATCAGCCTCTCCTCCTTTAGACATTGCCAGTCTTGTCTGGATGCTTGGCCTGGCCAGTACTCGTACTCCGTTTGTGTGGTGGTGGTATATAGGTCAGCCCTATGGTGGGGCTGTCCTGAGGGTCCTGGCTCCCTTTCCAGTGCCTACACCCTATTCATTCACATTTCATAAATGCGATTCGTTGTCTCTTGTAGCACCATGATGGAGTCCTGCTTTAACGATAGGATGGCCAGGGCTGAAACCATCGTGGTAGAAGATCTGAGGAGAGATCTCAACTTCGATATGACCGAAATCGCAGGTTCCCAGGTGGGATCTTTGAATGTTCTTGTTAATCCCTTATGAACCACCCCCGCCCATTTTTATCCAGCGTGAACCACGTTTGCCTCGCACGCCTTGAAACCCATCGAGAAAACAAAAGGGTTTAGGGGTGTGTTACACCCTGGCTGGCTGAAACCTGAACCAGTTGGGCTTAAACCTGCGTGCTTTCAGTTTTGCATGTTAAGTTCAAGCCTTTATTCACTTCAATTGGCTCCATTGCTTTTGGTTTTAGGCCCAAAACAAAAGACGAGGCAGAACACCTTGGTTTGGTGGTTGAAATTGCTTTGGTTCGATCTGTGTGCAGGACTCGAGCTGCTTGGATAAAGAGTTTCTGCAGGTGTATCTGCGGATGCGACCCTTCTCGCAGGCTGAAATCGAAAATGGAGAATCACAGGCGAGTTTTTAAAACCTTGTTTGGTTGCTCGAATGTTTTGGAACACTACTACTGGGACGCTTTGGTCTGTGACCTGTCAAATTTTGGTTATTGAAGGATGCGACGTGATTAACGGTCGATGGTTAATCTAGCAAGATCATATTCTTTTCTTTTAGGGATGCGTTACCATCCAACCTCCTGACACGGTGCTCCTCAAAGCTCCTCGGTCGTCTCTGTCCAGCAGGGCGAGTGATAAATCTGTACCTCAGACGGCACAGCGGTTCCAGTTCTCAAAGGTCCAGCGGCGCTTCCTGGGTCTGATGATCTTTTATTTAATTATTTTATGTAATTTACGTGCCCCGTGCTCGTGTTTAGGTCTTTGGACCGGACACTTCGCAGAAAGATCTGTTTGACGGTACGGTGAAAAGTTTGGTCAAAGACGTGCTGGAGGGAAGGAACTCGCTGGTCTTTACGTACGGAGTCACGAACGCCGGAAAGACCTTCACGTTCTTGGGTAACGTTTCCAATCCTGAGTCCAAAGAAACCTGAGTCAAGCTCGGAGCTATGCTAGACAGTAATTCCACAGCCCGTTCTCATAGTGGGCGTGTTACACAATGTGTAATTTGTACCCCCCCCCCCCCCCCCAATTCGGTTCTTAAAGGGCCGGAGCATGACGCTGGCATCTTGCCTCGCTCCGTGAACATGATCTTCAGCAGCCTGGAGGGTCGGATCTTCACACAGGCGAGCGTGAAGCCGCAAAGGTGCCAGGACGTGCTTAAGCTCACCAAGGAGCAGCAGGTGGAGGAGAACCTGAGCAAACGTAACCTTCTCCGACTCCTCAAAGAGGTGAGGGAGCGACGGCTACTGAAGCTGCACGTCAGCTGCCGTTTCGTCACCGGTTTCTCAGATCTGCAGCAGGCACGTGTACCTAGTACTCCTGATCTGATCATGTTCTTATTTCTGACCTCTGTTTCAGAATGATTCTCAGAAAAACGGCTCATCCAACCTCTCGAGTTCTAGATCTGAAGGTAAAGAGAGACGAAAAGCCCATTGATAGAGTTGCTTTTACTAAGGAACCCTCGGTGGGAAAGTCCTGGAAAAGGTCAGGTGTCAGGGTTCACGTGTTGGCAGCGTTGTGGTCCTTGGCATGACAGGGCTCCAGGAGCCTCGTTGTCGGGGGTGTCTTCTCTGTAGATCTCTAGAGGCCTTGGTGTCTACGCCGATCTCTAAAACATCAGAGTCGAGGCTCTTTTTGGAAGCTGCTCCTAATGAAATATCCCCTTGTTTTTAGAGCTTAAAGTCTCTGTTTTCGAACCTTCCTGTCGCCAGGGCTCTCAAAACCACGTTGGGAGGATTCTTGTTCCTGGAGCACTAGGAACCTCGTTAGGGCTCTAGAAGCACTGTGGTTTAGGTTCTAGAGTTGTCAGCGGCTCAAGATTGCGTCCGGTCTCTAAGAGCTCTAAGAGTGTGGGAGTTCTTGTCAATTCGGCTTCACCGTTAGGGCTTTTGTGGTTTTTTTTTTTTTGCTCTAGGAGGCTCTGGTAACTCCTGGGCTCTAGAAGCCTCAGTTTTTAGGTGCTAGAGTTGTTGGGGCTCAATGATTCTATGTAACAGGCTATTTAGTGGTGTCAGGGGCCCATAGTTTGCCGGAGTTCCTCAAGCCTCGGTGTCAGGGCTCTAGAGTTGACAGGTCTCTGGATACCGTGTGTATACGGAGGAATCGGGAACCTGTGTCTGATTTGTTTGATCTATAGCGTCTGTGGTCCGGAATCGTTACATTTGGGTTATTAAATTTTAAAAAGGGTCTCTCGCATGGACTCGTTCCCTGCCTGGCGGCGGGCGAGCGGCTCGTTTTCGCGACGTCCTAACTGGAGCTCGCCCCCGTTCGACCTTTTGTGCGCAGGCTCGGATCTGACCGGCTCGGATGCGTCGCTGGACGAGAAGAGTTTCAGCTTGGACGCGGACCTTCACGCCAGGTTCTCCGTATGGGTTTCGTTCTGCGAGATCTATAACGAGAACATTTACGATTTACTGGAGCAGCCGACCAGCAACGCAGCACGGCGCCCCAACCTGCGCCTCTGCCAGGACGTAAAGGGCAACTCCTTCATCAAGGGTACGACCCTGGGTTACCGTTTTCGGCGTCGCCCTGGATAGCTCTTGGCGCAAGAATGGCTTGACGCTCACGTTTCTTAAAACGAAGTCTGGATTGTGTGTTTCAGATCTGCGCTGGGTGCAGGTAAACGGTGCTGACGAAGCCTTTAAAGTGGTGAAGCTTGGCAAAAAGAACCAGAGCATTTCATCCACTAAACTCAACCAGCTCTCCAGCAGAAGGTTCGAACCCTGCAGGGGCCGGCACAAAAATAGTCCACGGCTCCAAATGAAAGTTGTACCGTCTAATTCGTTTCTTAATTTCTAATCTCTCGTCTCTCAGCCACAGCATCTTCTCCGTGCGGGTTTTGCGTATCGACGACGACGACGCGCTCCGAGTGCAGTCAGTCAGCGAGTGAGTCTCATAGCACCGTTACGTATCAGTCAGAATCCTAACCTCTTCACAAGTTAGTATTAATGACCATATTTGGCTCATGCTTGCTTGTTTTCAGGCTGTCGTTGTGTGACTTGGCCGGATCCGAGCGATGTGGCAAGACTCAAAATAAAGGCGAGCGTCTGAAAGAGGCGGGAAACATCAACACGTCTTTGCTCAGCTTAGGAAAATGCATCAACGCCCTCAAAGGAAACCAGCAGGCCAGGTTATCTCACCCTTACCCTTGACTTTTGTATTTTTTTTTCCCCCCACTATACGGTGGCCCCAGAGATTGACTCTCGTTCTCCGCAGGCACCACGTCCCGTTCAGAGAGAGTAAGCTCACGCACTACCTTCAAGGCTACTTCACCGGCCGAGGGAAAGCCGCCATGATCGTCAACGTCAACCAGTGCGCCTCCATGTACGACGAGACGCTCAACGTGCTCAAGTTCTCCGCTGTGGCACAGAAGGCGAGTCCAACAATGATGTCGCTGGGCAACAGGGTGTGCCACCGAAGGCCACGGGAAAATCCGTTAGGGGGTTCAATCCCAGGGCGGAGCGGGTACCCCGGGTTTCCTCCCACACACCAAAGGTGTGCGTGTTGGGTTAATTGGTGTCTCTAAACGTGATCCTTAGTGGGTGACTGTGTGCATGCCCTACGATGGATTGGCGCCCCGTTTAGGGTCATTCCTGCCTTTGCTCAGAGTTGCCGGATGGATGGATGGATGGATGGATGGATCTATGGATCTATCTATCTCTGGCTTTTTCACTATAAACTAATTGGTGTTATCTAGAGTGAATAACATTTAGGAAAAAGGGCCTTGTTCAGGGATCAAACCGTGACAGACATGGGATTTGAACCCGGTACCTTTTTAACCAGTAGTTCAGACGGATCAACGGTTCCCTTGCCTGTCAGGTGGTGGTCCTCAGCACTCCGTCGGTCCTCCCGTTGGTGGTGAAGAGGAGCGCGAGGGAGGTGTCCTTCATCATTAACAAAGCGACTCAGCGGGGCGGCCGGCGGACGTCCCTGCTGCTTTGGGAGCGCAGCCTGGAGGACGTGCAGGAGGACGAGGCGGTCTCGGAGGACGACGAGGACGTGGAGGAGAGCGTCCTGGAGGACACGCTGCAGGAGGACGGAGGGGACGAAGGCAAGGAGACGGTGCTTCTGGATAAAGACGTCTACGAGGTGAGCAGCGTTTCTCTGAATTTGTGTAAATCAGCGTCGTTTCCTCCGTCCACCAGAGGGCGCTGGAGCATTTAAGAGTTGAAAGCGTTCAACCGTTGCAGTGCTTTCGTCGTTCACGTCCCGGTTGTATTTTGACAGCCGTAGAAAGAACGGCGGATTTATTTAAAGGCGCATTAGGTGAAACCTTGGCTTGATTCTAATCGTCCCGTGCATGTTCGTTCCAGAACCAGCTACAGTTACTGGAGCAGCTGCAGGAACAGTTGAGGTTGGCTCGGGCGGAGGCTGTAGCTATGGAGGGGCGAATCCGAGAGGAAGTGACCAAGGAATTCTCGGAACTGTTCACTCAGATGCAGAACGATTACAGGTGGAACTGTCCTTACCTTCTGCATTATATTAATGTATGCTTTAGAAAGGAGCCGAGCTTCCCGTGCTGAGCGTTCTCTGAATGGGTTGCCAGTTCTTTTCCACGCTGGGTCGCTGGTGGAGTCAGTCGTACCTCTGTGATGACTCCATCCTGGGTCGTTAAAGTGACGGGCTACTAAAGGGCCAGGCGGCGTTTCCCGGGCCGTTTAACTTGCTGATTTTGGAAGTTTAAATAGCGATTTTTCTTGACGTAGCTCCTTCCTTTTCCTTTCAATGTCCGCTCCAAGCCAGGTCCGGGTTCGAATCCCCAGGCGAACGACCTGGCACTCTGTCAAGGTGGTACCTGTGTACAGTGACGGATACAGAACCGGAGCTTCTGTCCGTTCGGAGAACGGATTTTTAACCGTTCGTTTCCCCGTCTCTCTAGCGAGCGCATGTCTGCAGAGCGGGAGCTGCTGGAGGACAGGTGTGAGCGTCGGCTGGAGATTTTCAAACAGTTAGTAGGGAAAATGTCCGGGACGCCCTGCGCCGACGAAGCAGCGGCTGAAGTTCAGGTGAGCGACTCGTCTCGATGCCGTGTCTCCTTCCGTTGATTCTCCGTTGTGTTTTGACGAGCTCTTGGTTTGTGTGCGTCCAGGAGAGCGACCGTTCCTCTCTAGGCGAGATGATCGACTCCATGTGTTGCGATCTGGCCGGGATCAAAAAGGACGCCGAAGCGACGCAGACGTGCCTGGAGACCTGCGACGCCCCTCCCTCGGCGACCCTGCGTGATCTCGAGGCGAAGGTCCTGGCGCTGACCGAACAGCTCGACGAAACTCGGGGGCAACTGGTGCTCAAAACCCAGGGTTCGTATCAGAGCTGGAACTCCGAACGCCTTAGTTTTGGCGCGTTGCGGTCTAATTAGGACCCGTTTGGACGTAGCAGGCGTGCTGCTTTAGTTTAAACCGGACTTTGACAGAATAATTGGACTTTCAGTCCTTTTATCCTTCCATAATCCTGCCAGTGTGGCCACGGTTTATCAGAACCACATCCCCAGTATTACTGTTCTCTATGAAAAATGGGCCTATTGCAGTTTTTAACTACAGGAATTGTCTCCTGAGTTTTATAAAAAACAATCAGGATTTTAAGTGTCCGTCTCTTCTGTATTCCAAGGATTGCTTGCTATTTATTTATTTGTTTATTTATTTATTTTTTTTCCATTTATATTTTTAAGAGTTGGCCGCTCAGAGCTGTCTGACCAGGGACGTGGAAGAAATCAGACGGGTAAAACAATTTATCACATTTGTGCGAGTGTGTGTGTGTGTGTGTGTGTGTATATACGTACGTACACACACACGAAGTAAAATACTTCGACTTAAAATTTGTGGAGATACAAGTTAAGTACAGTTAAGTCTCTGTGTCTCTGTCTCTGTGTGTGTGTGTGTGTGTGGGTGGGTGTCTGGGTGTAGTCGCTACAGAATCGTGAGCAGAAAGTGAATGATCTGATGATGATGTGTGTGGAGAAGGATGATCTCATCTCTAAAGTCCAAGCTTCCCTGGACCAAGCTGTAGAAGACAACACCAACTATGTGAGTCTCGTCCGGGCCGTCAGGTCCGGAGTCCAGTACCCACGATTTTGAAGCCTCCCCGTCGGGAAACCACCCCCCCCCCCATCCTTTCAGACCTACAGTCCGCTATAGTAACGAGGACAGACATTCATGCCAGACCAAAGAAAACTGTAGCAGCTCTGCTGTAAGAGCCGCTCGTATAAGCTCTCTCCATCTGGTTTTGCAGGCCGCCCAGATCAAGGAACTTCTGCTCAAGCAGTGCTGCACCTGCCCCGCCCGCCAGGCTCACCCAACCAAGAAGAGGAGGCAGGACAGGGCTGGGCCGGAGGAGCTTCACGGACAGCCGCCTTTAAAGAAAGGTACTAGCGCCGCCTCCTGTACCGACCAAAGCCTGCCAGCTTACGTTTCGACCAGAGGGGCGGGGAAAGAGAATTGGGCGAAAGGTCGACGCGTGCTGCTCGCCCGAAAATGTCTCTTGTCAGTAAAGAAGTGATTGTACAGCATGTTTTAAATCCTTTTTAAATAATGTCCTGTTCATGTGACTGTCTGTGAATAAAAAGGTTCATCTACCCCATTCCCAGGGGAGGGAGGGGGGGTGGCGGAATGGGGAGTTCACAAACTAAAGCACTGTGATTTTCTCGTGTAACCTGATGACTGTTTAATTAAATGTCATTTTAAAATATTGTTGGCGTGGGGTGTGTTGTACGGGCCTGGCAACCCATGACTTTATAGCTTACGCTCTTATTTGGTGTAATGCAGCTGAGAATAACAGCACGGGTGTTCATACGCACACTTCTCAAACCCTTGTTAATTATCCAGCCGTCTCCGTGTTGTGAGAAGAGGTTGTGAATGAAAATAAGCTTCCCTTTAACGAGGGAAGTCGTGGCTGTTTTGTCAGGTGAAATGATCTCCGTGTTAAGTGGGAATCGGACTACATGCCAATCAAACATGGTGCTGATTATTAGATCAGGTAGCTTGAATAAAGGATAAAGGCTTGAGCAGTTTGTCGCGTAATGAGACCTGGTCTGACACTGCCCCCACCCCCCACCCCCCTTTGTAGGGACCCTGGAGGACACTGCTATCCCAGAAGATCCTGAGGTTAAAGGTCAGCATGTCTCCTCTATCTATCTGTCTGTCTGTCTGCTAGGCATGGACCGGAAATGAACTATAAACAAACGATTATCGGTCAAAGGAACAGCCTATTGAAGTTGTAAGAAGCTCGAGCCCAGTAGTTCTTGCCTTGAAACACTTGCCGTTGTGCCTCTTTCTGTCTGTAGGTTCTCCGGGGGACTCTGCTATCCCGGAAGGCCTTGCGTGCGAGGCTGAAACGGAAGCGCGACTCGAGCGCCGGCCAGCCGAACTGCATGAGAAAGACGAGCTGATTGCGGACCTGCAGCGGGAGCGCCACACTCTGGAGTTCTGCATACGTGAGCTCAGGTCTCAGCTGGAGCAGGAGACGCGGTCGTGCGCCGGAAGCCTGAGAGAGACGGCGCAGAGGATCGGGGACGACCAGCGGCGCCAGTTGCTCCGCGTCGCCGCCAGGCTGAACGACCTGGAGGACAAACTGGGCGCCACCGCGGCTAAATGCGACCGGTTAAAGACGACGCTGGGGAGCAGAAACGGAGCCGGACATTCAGCTGACCGGGGAGACGAGGCGAAACGGAGCGAGAACGAGAGGGCGAAAATCCTGCAAGGGAAGCTCCTAGAGATGAAAACCGACCAGGCCAAGCTCAACAAGGAGATCTCCGATCTGCAGGCCGAGGTCACGACCCTGAATAAGCGACTGGAGGAGGAGAGAGCGAAGAAGACGTCCGTGGGTTCAGAGAACGAGAATCCCGAAGGATCTTCTAAGGAAGCTGAACTGGCCAGGAAGGAGGCGGAGATAGCTTCGCTTCAGGCGGAAGCAAAGGAGGCAAGGAAGATGGAGGTGGAGAGGAGGAGGGAGCTGCTGGCTGTAGCCGAGGAGGCCATCGCTCAGAAAGAGGCCGAACTCCAAAAGAGGGAGGCCGAGATCACCAGGTGAGTCGCACCTGTATTACCTCCAGTTATGACTGTATGACCTCTGAACCTCACGGTCGGTGTTTTTTTGTTTTTTTGTTTTTTTTTGGGGGGGGTGTCTGTCTCGAGCTCCTGAATCGAATTTTACCAACGAAAACAAAATGTATTAGTAAATTGCTCAAAACGGGTTTTTTTTTTTTTTTGTAGCTTCGTTTCCATCTAAGTTATGGGGTTCCTTCTCTTTGAGATTCACTCCTTTTTTATTTTTTTATTTCTGCAAAATAAATCCCCTATGACCTCTGGTGTTCAGTAAGTGCAATAGCATTAGGTGGCATAATAATAAAACGTCCCGATGAGCATATGATCCGTTTATTGGTTCAAACGATTGAACGCTTATCCTTATTTTAGCCTTATTTGTTGGAACAGTAGGCGTGGCACAAATTAGTACAATGGCGCGTACTTTTTGCCCCTGTGAGAGTAAGAGTGTGTGTGTGTGTGTGTGTGTGTGTGTTCCGTAATCGATCGTTGCCTTGTCCAGGGTCTCTGTCCTGCTATTTATGGCCTTAATTTTACACTGGGTATGGAAAATTGGACGACGAAAGACGAATGTGTGAGGATTGTTGTGCTGCTGTCTGGGCTGGACTTGAGTCTCACACTCCTGTCTGTGTCCCAGGCTGAAGGAGGAGGTGAAGAGCGTCAGCGAGAAGCTGAAGAGTCTCTCTGTGGATGTACAGAGGAAAGATGACGAGTCGACGGATCTGAGAGAGAAGCTCACCGACTCGAAGAAACAGATCCAGCAGGTCCAGAGGGAGGTGAGATCATACGAGCCGGACCAACGTTATCGTTTCTTCAGTGTCAGTAAATTCCCATGGTAAATTCGGGCGGGGGGCACTTGCGTGGCTTCCGTATACACGCTTAAGTTCTCGTGGCTCAGGTCGTTGCCTTCTGTGTGTTCAGATCTGCTCTCAGCGAGACATGGAGAAATGTCTAAAGCAGAAGCTGGGCGACCTGGAGAAGCTCAAATCGCAGCTCCAGAGCGATCTGCAGAACCGAGATCGTACCATCCAGCAGCTCAAGAGCGTAAATAATCCAACCTTTTATCACCATCTAGGACCGTGTGAACAGTCCATAACAAATTCCTCTCAATACCAGTGCCGTTAAGAATAACCACGCGTCTGAAGACTTGACATTCCGTAAGCCGAAACGCCCTCTGCTGGATGTCGGAGGGACTCAAAAGTTCTCATGTTCACTTCGAACGCATTCCAATGGCCCTTTCCTTTTTGTTCCCACCCAAAAAACAGCAGCGTTCATCCGATTCCAAGACTGAAGAGCACGCCCAGCTGTTCAACAAAGCTCTCAAAGGTGCGTTTCTGCAACGCCTCGCCTCCGAAGATTCGGTTTTCTGCCGTCGGATGGCATTGTGCGATCGCTGACGCGTGTGTGTGTGTGTGTGTGTTCAGACCTGCAGGCGCGTCAGTGTGTCATAGAGGAGATGCGCTTGGTCCTGAGTGAGCAGGAGGAGACTCAGGCTCAGATGGATGTGGAGCTGGAGAATAGAGAAGCTCAGATTCAGGAGCTTACTCAGGGTAACGGAGCTCAAATCTCTATAAGTTTTGTTATAAACCAGTGTTATTAGATACAGACTGACCATCAGTGTTTGGGGTGTCTGTCTGTGTGTGTCTGTCTGTGTGTGTGTGTCTGTGTGTGTGTTTAGAGCTGGAGAGTCTGAAAGCGACGGTCCAGAAACAAAGCCACGGCGGCGCCTGGCTCGTCTGGCAGAGCGCGAGCAGCAGATGGACGACTGGAGAAAGGAACGGGACGCGCTCGTTTCTGCCCTGGAGGTCCAGCTGAAGAAACTGGCGTCCACCATCGCTGACAAAGACGAGCGGATCAGGGAACTGAAGTGCAGTAGCACCGTGCAGGCACCAGAGGTCAGTACAGTCACGCGGTCGCCAAATCAGTTGTCACTCCAACATGACAGAGACGTTTGCTGGGCGTGGCTTTCTGTTCATTATCTGATTATAAGGGCGCGCCCATCTGGACCCAAAGATGCATACGCTTCATCTTTGTGCCCCTCAAAGACACGCCCGCTTTGCAGATTCCCGGACGCGCCCATCTGTAACTCTCCGTCTGCCCAGCTTTAAGACCCGCCCACCTGTGCCGCACCAAATTCGCACAGACCCCCAAGACACGCCCGTTTGACCCATGTCAAGACGCCCGCTTTTGTCGCGAAGGGTTTGCTTCGTCCCCAAGACACGCCCACCTTTACCATGCCCTATCCGTTTCACTTCGGGACACGCCCCTCTGTCCCGACCATCAGTCCCGCTGTCAGACATATCGTCTCGTGTGTGTGTGTGTGTGTGTGTGTGTGTGTGGATTCAGGTGGTCCCTGCTGGAGTAAAGGATCTGCAGGATCTACTGGAGGACAGGGAGAACGAGATCCGGCGACTGGAGAAGAAGCTCAACGAGACGATGCACACTCAGACTTCTACTTCTGATTCACACACACAGGTCAGATACACACACACACACACAGAACACTTCCCGGTTCTCGTCTCATTTATGTAAGGGCTGGACAGAGGGAATATCAGACCCAAACGTTTACTCATCAGATGTTAATGCCCACATACAGAGACTCATCCAGATAGGTCAGATGAGACACAGCTGTCTAATACATGGCTAACTTTCTGGAGCAAGAGACACACACACACACACACACACACACTCACAGGGTCACTTAGACGCTTACTTTCTCTCGTCCTACACGAACATGACGCATGCTCATCTTCATACCAGGCAGACCCAATGAGTTACCAATAAGAGTTAAGAGCTGCATTTGCATCACCCCCATGTAACCGACGTTTTTTTTTCTTTTTCTTTCTTTAAACAAGTTTTGAAAAAAAACACACACGGTCTAAACTTAGGCTGACCAATCAGAGCTCGGTTGCCGGGCAGAACGGCTCGTCCTGCTAGTAGCAGATCACAAGAGCTTAGGAGAGGTAGGTCACGACTGTAAAAACAAACAAACAAACAAAGTTTCCTAGGTTCGTCCCTCTTACAAAGCAAATCAGTATGTGATGGTCAGTCTTGATACTGTGACGAGACTAAACGAATAAATGGGTACATCAGGACCGCTGCTTCCCGTTAAAAGCGTGTGAACTAAATCCACTGTTATTGTCCTTTATATGGATTACCTGCTGATGTTTTCTTGTTAGACCGCCGTGCCGGAGGACTCGCCAAAAGAGCGGCCATCGGAGAGTAGCGCTCTGAGGAACAAAGGACGAACCCGAGCGTCTGTCACGAGCCAGGTAAAACCTCAACAGCTCCGTACGTCGTTCGGCGTCGTTGTACGGACTCTGGGTGCAGTGATTTGTTTCACCATGCTGAGCCAAAGAAACAACCTTTAGTCGGCGCAATTAAAAAATAAAAAAAGGGCTTTAAAACTTTCAAAGTTGCCACTTTGCTGTGTATTAAATAACAGCGGACGCGTTTAACCAAAACAATCACTTAACCCGCCGCATGGGTGAGGCCGAGCGAGCACGATGCCCTCTGGTGTTCAAAAAATGCAGTGGCGCTCGATGGCACAATACACAAGAAGGCATGAGCGTGATGCATGGTGTGAGGCGCAGTAAAGCGGGACTCGAGGCGTATCTGTTTATTTTATGAACGGTGACGGCGTGCTTCCTCGCCAGGCTTCGTGCGGCAGCGGGCCGTCTGTCTTGGACTCGTCGGTGATCTCCACGGAAACGGGCCGGTGTTCGCGTTTCCCTCGTCCCGAGCTGGAGATTTCGTTCAGCTCTCTGCACCCGGAGCGGTTCAAGCTCAAACGACCCGGGGACGATTCGCCCATCACCGTCAACGTCTCGCACCCGCCCAGCGCACGCAAGAGGAAGAGTAGCGATATGGACAGGGTGAGGACGCTCACACACACACACACACACACACACACGCGTGCAGCAGGACGGGGACTGAAATATCCACAGTAGGCTCGCTCGTTTATGAATTTGCTTGATTAGAAGACCAATCAGCTTAATGTGGATTCACGTTCTGTGATCATTATGGTACAGAAATGTGTCCTGATTGATCTCGTTTATACTGCTGCTCAACCGAGCGTTACACACAAGCTGTAATTATAATAATAATAATAATAATAATCTATTTATATAACAGTCTTCATACCAGGGTCAGTTCAAAGCGCATTATGGGACAAAAGAGAAGAAATAAAAGCTTGGACAGTCTTTCTGAACTTAATTGCACTCTTAATAAAGCTGTGTATTCTGATCACTGGACGCGTGTTTCTGACAGAATATTTTTTTATATATCATATTGGTCCAAAACAGCAACGATCTGCAATTAGCATAGCGTGTGTGTACGCCCTGGCCTCGTCATTTTCTTACCGATGGAACGTATTTGCCTACCGCTGAAGGTGAAGACCGAATGAATCACAAAGGGAGGGTTAGTGCGCCTCGTTTCCATAAAGAGTCCTTCTGCAGGACAGCATTAATATATTAATATAGCTTTTCAGATCAAAAACACACGCCGGGGTGCCATGGGTGGCCGTGTCCAAGGTACAAGACTGTGGATCGTCTGTGACTGTGGATGACCTCCAGTCCCACTCCCAGTCCCACTTCCAGTCCCACTCCCAGTCCCACTCCCAGTCCCACTCCCAGTCCCACTCCCAGTCCCACTCCCAGTCCCACTGCCACCGGTTACAACCCTGACCGGGTAAAGGAAGGTTAATACTGGTTGTTGTGTCTGTTGTGGTTGTTATACTGGTTGTTATAATGGTTGTTATACTGGTTGTTGTCTGTTGTGGTTGTTATACTGGTTGTGGTTGTTATACTGGTTGTTATACTGGTTGTTGTGTCCGTTGTGGTTGTTATACTGGTTGTTGTGTCTGTTGTGGTTCTTATACTGGTTGTTGTGTCTGTTGTGGTTGTTATACTGGTTGTTATACTGGTTGTTATACTGGTTGTTGTGTCTGTTGTGGTTGTTATACTGGTTGTTATACCGGTTGATGTCTGTTCTTGTTTCTGCGGGAGTGAAGTGGTCTGTCTTCAGTTTGCTAGCATTCGCGCCTCCGTTTCCTCGGCAACAAAGAAAACCCGTCTCTGCGTGTGTGTGATTTATGCGTTTTGTGTCCTTCAAGAAGCGCGGCAGCAGCAGAAAGAGCAAAGCGAGAGCCGCAGCCGCTCCTCAGGTATCCAGTTGGCTTTGTAACGCCGCCGCTCTCTCTCTCCTCCCCCCACCCCCCCACAGTGATTTGTTCTGAAGTGTACCGCGGCTTTCTGGCTATTACATTAAAAAAAAAAACGTTGACGTTGTTCAGCAAGCGCTGTGTGGGCCTCACAAATCAGAGCGCACACCTCATCAGGAACAACGTGAACACACAATGAATTAGACAGCTACGGCAGACGCACCGCTTCTGAACCAATAAATAAGGACTATAATCCCCAGCGATGGCGAGGCGTGGCGTGTTTGCTTAGGGAATCTGAGAACGGCGCGCAAAAATGAGCGTATTTTAACAGTCTGCTGTACACTCAGGAGAGATCACGGGCAAGAGGACTTCCCATCCCATAATTCATCGGCCACTCCATCATCATGTACTTCTGTTAATCCCGGGCTATTTAAATCTGCCACTGCACTTCAGCCCGACGTTAACGGAGTTGGATATTTTAGTGGATGGATCTGGTAGCTCTGATCTGGTTTCCATACCGTAACCAAACCGCATTTCCCTCTCTGAACACCAAGCGTCCCGTTTACCATCGTGAACCTAAGCTCTCTGGGTCACTGTTTTATTCTTCTCTGTTTGTTTCAGGACGGCGTCGAAAGCGAGAACAAGAGGAACACCAGGTGTAAGAAAACCCCCGGCCTTCCTGCCCACCAAGAGGAGGAGGTGGGTACGGTAACGAACGGGGATACAGAGTTTAACGTAAGAACAACGACGCACATCAGACTGGCTCATGCAATCTTTTTAGGATACTGTAAAGCTTGTTTCCACGGCACGATAATTAAAAGCGCCACAGATACTGTCATTTAGTACCTTTTCGAAAGTTCCTCTGTGGTTACAGATCCGTCTGTGGAAGTTTGGATGGTCGTTAACGTAAATATGGCCTGGCCCGCGGTGCTGAGTGTGCTGGGGCTCTCTGACCTTTTACCCTGTCCCAGTCATATTCGGGCTTCGGACAGATGGCGTGAGATAAACATTAGAAGCCGGTTCTTTTATTACGAAACTAAAAAAAGGGTTTAATTAACCGGACCAGTGAGACTAAATGAGAAACTAAATCAGGAAGTCGAAACGTAAACAAGGGCGACGCACTGCCCAGAAGCTATGGATGCTGGGAACTGTAGTCCAGCCTTGATACAGACCTCTTTTTGGAGCGGTGACGATTTCTAGAAGTTGCGGTGGCTCGTAAGAATGGACGCTGAAATGAAAGAGCTCAGATGTTAAGGGTTTACAAGATGGATGCTTAGGCTACAGATTTTTGACTCTCAAACCCACTCTCGGAGCGGAACTGGTTCATTATTTTGTTCCACTCTCTTCCGCTTAATCCACACGGGGTCGCGGGTCAGCCGGTGCCCACCCGGCAACTCTGGGCGCAAGGGCAGGAACAACCCTAGGCGGGGGGGCGCCCGTCCATCGTAGGGCCCACAGCTGCACACTAACGGTCACTTTGGAGACACCAATTAACCGAACACGCATGTCTTTGGACTGTGGGAGGAAACCGGAGCACCAGGAGTGAACCCACGCGGACGAGGGGAGAACGCAGAGGCGGGGAGGGGGGGGTTTGTGTGTGTTTAATTTTAATTAATGATTTGATTTTCTCTGATTGCTTTTCAGCTCTCTCCTGCACTGGTGGTGAAAAGTGCCCATAATTCCCAGTCGAGCCTGAGGGGCAAGAAGGAGGGAAAGTTCCAGAAGATCGGCGATTTTCTCAACAGCTCGCCCAGCTTCCTCGGCAGCAAAGGTACCCGGCGTGTGAGAAACAAACAAGGGCGGAGAATTTGAAAGAAGGGCTCGCAGCTTTTTAAAACTATTCCCTCGTTTTCTGTGAGAAGTAGATCAACTTATTTGCCGATCTCTCTCTCTCTATAGCGAAGAGGATCATGGGACTGATGAGCGGTAAATCCCCAGAAGAGGGCGGCGCCTCCCTGAATCCGAAACGACCCAAACGTAAAATCAACATCTCGTCTCCTATGCACATCTCGGCTAATCAGGTAACGCTCCCACCGTGAAGAACCTGCTAAAGCCGCCGCCGCCGCTTCTTTAGCTTCCCGGCGAGTGATTGATAAGCCCAGCTTTTGCTCGTCGCTTCCACGATTGTGAAAACATAGTAACGGAGGGAGTCATTGTGTCTCTCTGGGTTTTTTGGGGCTGTTTTTTTTTTAGCCTGTTAAGAGTCTGCTGCTGTTTTAGGGAACCACAGAACAAACAGCAGCATCCTGAACAGTTTTTTTTTTTTTTTTCTTTTGTGTTTCTTTTGTGTTTCTTTTGTGTTCTTTTGTGTGCGGTTCCTTGTTAAAAACAACTATCAGAACACACACACACACACACACACACACACACACACACACACACACACACACACTTTTTTAGTCTGGGGTGAGCATTGCTTCTGCATGAGCTGGTTTGCTTTGATCTTTTTATCTTTTATCCTAGTTACTTATATACTGTGTGTTATGTTTGCCTTTGGGTTATAACAATAAATATTAAGAGGGTGAGTCAAAAGTCACAGGACACCCTTCACCCAGCACCGTTACCCCTCGTAACCAAATTCAGAGAAACCGTGACTGTGATCGACCAGAAGCGTACCGACCGACCGACCGACCGACCCGCGTGCTGTGTCCTGAGACTTTTGACTCGGCCTGTGGCATTATAGAAAAGCCACTAGGGGTGCAACGATGCGCCCTGATTCAACAGGGCAAAACAATTAGTTTTCCTGAACACGTTTATATATTAAAAAATAAAAAACAACACTTGTAATCCTTGTAATTCCAATAAAATGCTCGAAACAAAGGTTTGACCTTTAGGAACAATATTGTAAAAATAATATAAAAAGCTGTAACGAAACTGATCTTTATTCTGCAGTGAAAAGAAATTCATACGTTTTAAGCATTGCTACAGCGAATTTAAATAACGGGGTGCTGTCTTAAACCAGGAAAAGCAGAGAGAAAACACTGTAGTCTTTTGTAATTAAAAGAAATAGCATAATTTTGCATAATTAAATTGTATAATCAAAGCACATCGTAAATATTTATAAATGTTCTTATATAGAGTTTAGTCTGCTCTAATAAAAAGGAACGAGGGCAAAAAAAAACTTTTGTTTTAAACTGTCATTGTAACAGTTTTGAAAATCGAAATGACTCTAAAGCGCCGTTTTTTTTTTTTTAATTGAAAAACGAAAGTACGGGAGCGTGGCGCTAAAAAACAGAAATCGGACCGCATGTGACCATCGTTATGCACGGTTACGCCCATGGTATTTCACATCACAGACTAATACTTTGAACTCTGTAAGTGACGGGATGATTAAAAATAAATAAATAAATAAGAATCAAATATAAAAAACCTTGTGTTGCAGATCATCAGCCGGGACTCCGAAGAAAAAGAGAGCGACGCACGCCGCGCTAAGCGACGTCTGCGCACCAAAACCCCTAAATAAGCTAAATAAGCTTAGTGTTGTAGAATCACTACCAGCATTATCGTTATCATTTTGCGTTCCTTTACCCTTTCTTCTCACTTGCACTTTTTCACGGCGCACGTTTACCCTTGATCACCGTTCGTTACGTTTCGTGCTGCGCCACATGCTACCGTGTACCTGTTCACAGACGTTTGGAGGTTAAGGGGGTGGCTGGGTGGGTTCTTGTTTTAGATTTTAAACCTGATTGGACACTTTGCGGTGGTGAAAATGTGTAAAGGTTTTTTTTTTTTTCTCGTTTTTGCTGCTACAGTATTGTTATCCAGTAGCGCGGTGAGGTGTTTGGCGCCTCTCAGTGCTCTGGGTGGTGCGTCCCAAAACGGCGGGCTAAATAAATGCAAATACACACAAACGAATCCTGCTTTGATATTCATTTTCCGGATTGGACGTGTTAAAACGAAACGAGAAGTTGCCTCAAAAGCCAGTTTCGACGATCCGGCAGCTTTACAATATCGCATCATCTCAAAAGGCCAATCCCAAAGTGAGCAAGCCTAGGGCCCAGGACAGTGGATGGAGAAAAACCTTGGGAGGAGCCGTCCTCCCTGGGGGGGGGGGCTAGATGTTCATGGTAGATTTAAGCAAATAATAACAATTAAATCATGTAACCGGTTTGAGATGACGCGTTCTCAGAGGGAGGTCCTCGGAGTCACGTCGTCTCCTGAGAGCTGAATGATGGCGGGAGTTCCTGCGCCCTGGTGGGACTGGTGATGAAAACCAGTGGAGTCCAAGTGTCCGGAGAGAGAAAAGAGAAAATTGAGTTACTTATGGGTTAGGAGCACAGAGTCTAAACGGAATTCCTAATAATCACTAATGCCATGTGCAGCGTGGAACTCCGGCAGCACTACCTATAGCAGCATAGCTAGAAAGAGTGACGAGTTACAAGAGCCAACCCGAGCCACGCCTACCAGCCTAAATCCTAATTAAAAGCTTGCCCGTAGGGGGTGTGTGGGTGGTGGATGTGGGCAGCTCTACCCCCCCATTCCCCCCCCCCCCCCCTTCCCCAGCTGCGAGAAACGTTGATCGTGTGGCACGATCCTTCCAGCACAGCCGGTCACCTTGTTAACACGCGGCATCGAAAGACAAGCGTACACACACACACACACACACACACACACAGGAACCAGTTAGATCTGCAGAATAGCCCAGACGCACAAAAAAAAATGTACACACAAAAGGCTGTGAATGGGAACACACAGCTCCCGGTGGCTGTAATTATGACATCACCACCCCCTTCACACAGCTGGCTCGTGCACGGTTTATCTTGTTTATCTGTGTGTGTGAGAATTTCTTTCTGGTTTTTCTCACTCGACAGCTGTCCCTCATCCTCCTCTCACACACACACACACACACACACACATCGCGCCTCCATTTTGTCCTTGTCATCCGAACCCCACATTTCTGGCACGCTCCGTATATCGTGAGTCATCCCGGCCCACTTCCTGCCATCCACCCAGCAAACACGCTGTCCCTTCGTTACCGTCTATCAAACCGCGGCCATCTTTTCGATCCCCAGCTTGCGTTAGCTCCCGCTCCTGCCCGGTTAACAGCTCGGGTTTAAACCCGACCACAGGAACTCTGACCCACTGTCCTCTCGTTCTTCTAAGTCATAGAAAAGCTTCGTTACCCCCAGGCGTTCATTTAAGGTGATGATGATTTGCGGTGCTTCGGTTGGGACGCGGCTCCTAAACCCTTATATAAATATAACTATTTATTTTGACCGAATGCGCAGTTTGAATAGATCTGAATTTAGTGAAGGAACTACAGCAGTGCTATTAAATGTGAAACGGTGTCTCATGTCCCAATACTTTTGGCTTTACCTTCTGTACCCCATGGCCATGCGGTGAGCTGCCGATCTGAAACAGACCCAACTCGCACCCCAGGACCACTGGGAGTTGGGATTAGACCCTGCTGATGGACCACGGCTAGTGCTTTGGGACTTAATGTCACTTACTCCTTCACCCTGTTCTCCGTCGGGAGAAAAAAAAAAAGGGTTATTGGCTGCTATCCTTCCAAAACGACCATTCCTGCTCAAGCTCTTTTGGTCCATAGAAGCTCGAACTGCTCAGGTGTAAGCTCAGGTCAAGTCATCTTATTTCTATCTCACAATGAAGCATCGTCTTAAAGCAGCTTTACGTTGTGTTATTTTAAAAGCCCAGTCGCAAATCGCGCAAGCTTAGAGCTTAGTGAAAAGGGAGGTGTCGCACTAAATTCCTCCCCCCTTTTTTCTACTGCACACACATCTCCCATTTTCTTGCGCTCTAGTAAATGGACCGAGAAATAAAGATATGGTCTACAATAGTATAACTAATCTAACGGTGGCTTAAGACTTTTGCACAGTGCTGTGCAAACCAAGAACCTTTCGGAAGCAGCCAAAACATCACACAAACATCTTCAGACCGTTTTCAGCTTGGATTTTGAGACAGGATTGTAGGCTCCGTAAACCTTCCATCTTGTCGTGATTGGTGGTTTTGTTGGATCACCCGAGTAGCGCCCGCACAGAAGGACAGATTTTCTTCTAATCGATGCTCTACGGCGCCCGTGACGCGATTACCGTTCCTAATAAGTTTCCCACGGGGTGTGGAGATCACCTTGGGTTGGCGGTCCAAAAGCTCGTACCGTAGACCTGCTGGGACCTTCTGCCTTTCAAACCGTTTTTGCTCACCGCTCGCCCCCACAAGGTGCCTTCTAATTGTAGATTCAGGGACTGGCCTGTTCGAATCTGCAAATCGGAGCCGTGGGCCGACGCTTCGTGCAGGGAATATCAGTTATATTAGTGTTCCGGGCGACTTTGTGAGAATAAAGAAGGCTCAAGGGCGTTTAATCCCCGGCCGCCTGTGTTGTTTCGAATCTGAAATCCTTGCATTATGCTTCCCCCGTGTGTGTGCGCGTGTGCGCGCGCGCGCATGTTCGCTGATGTCCATATTTCATGCTGTTATCACTTAAAGTGGTGCGTGACAGATCGGGCGTGTGCATGATGGACGTCGTCATGTGAAGACGTTATCCGGATTTATCCCGAACGACTTTCAGAGCTGCCGTGCATTCTCCTCACGAGACGTTTTCCTCACCAAGCTCATAACCCCATCCAACTGAAGGCCTGTTTGGAACTGCCGTAAATAAATAAACAAACAAAAAGCACTTATCGTTTGCAGTCTCACGTACAAGGTTGAGTCTCCAGCCTTCATCTGTTCCTTTTAGATTTAGAGATTAAGAAAGGGGGCTGTCCACACCTCCTACGTCTCACACTCTCCTTTATCATTTCTTAACGAGCTCGTTTGTTGAAGGCCTCCCCGTTTTGGCCCCACTTAACCCTGGCACACCAAACAAGTCAGCCCGTCGCAACCCGGGGTGCCCCCGGCAGCTCCTGGCAGGATCCGATAACTGGGCCGTCACCCTAAAAGCGGAGGCGTAGTCGACTTTTGCAGAGCGCTGACGGGTTTTTCACGCCGTGGCCACTCACTAACGTCTGTCCGAGCGTTTTGATCCCTCGCCGCAAACGCGTAATTGGAGCTTAAAAGACTTTCAAGGGCCGATTTGGCCGAGGGTCAACAAAAACACCCATTTCCGAGCTCCTATGAAGCGTGGTTGTTGAACCAAACTGTTCATCACAGCTAGCGTAATGGACATTCTAGTTCGAATAACAGGCTAAAATTCTTAACACACTAAACCGTTAATGGTGGGACTGCTGGACCCGGACCGTTTGTGTGCATTTCATTTTCCTTTGGCCTGAATTGGGAGATGTCGTTATCGAGTTAATCCCTCCGTTTTATTCCCTCCTCATTAGCGCGTTCTGATTTCCTTTAACTTTTCTTTAATTTGCCCCGCTTCGCAGGACCTTGCGTTTTTAATCCTATTTTTCGTCCTCAAACGGCCTCGGGTTTTATGAAGCTCTTACAGACGGCGGTCTCGGTGGACTTTCAGTACGGACGGTACAACGCCACAAGCTCACTGTTTACCCAATAACGCACAGGCACACCAAACCTAACACAGCTTTGTTCCCTATATAGACAGCATGAACGTTATTGTCCGTCCCCGGTGGGCACGTCCCGTGCAGGAAGGATTCTCACCTTTTTGTCTGGCAACAATAAATGAATTTGTCCTTAAATAAATGAACCATTTAAGGCAAATCACTTCTCTTTTCAAATGAGCTTTGGCTCTGAAATATATTTTCCCATTTTAAAATGTGCCGATGGCCCCAAAAACTCGTTTCAAACCTGATTTTGTTGTTTCGTTTGTATTTTGGTTCGAGTGCTTACGGACGTTCTCCCCGCAAGCCTCCAGAGACTTGCTTTAAACGGCTTCTCTAAAGTGTGTGTGTGTGTGTGTGTGTGTGTGTGTGCGTGCGTGCGTGCGCGTGTTGTGCAGCTGTGACGTCCCTTATTGCATCTGAATAGGATGTTCTCTCTATAATTGAATCACTAATGAGCGGCAGCTAAATAAGCGATGGTGATTTTAATGAAGTTAACGAGATAAGGGACGAATACAAATTGTGCGCGTGTTGACAAGGCCGAGCAGGCGTGTGTAGGAGTGTGCGCGCGCGCGAGAGAGAGAGCTTTTCACATGTTGTGCTTAATGACCCCTTTTCAGATTCTTTTGTTCTTGATTCGCAGAAAATCATTAGGAGAAAGAAAAGCTGCGCTGCGGCCGACCCGCTACCAGCAGTGATTAACGGAGCAAGGTTGGTCGGCGCGTTGAAAAATCGAGCTAGTTGTCACCGTGGTGAGATCGTTCGATCTAATCGGTGTTTGAAAAAAAAAAAGAAAAAAAAAACCAGTTGGAAGACCCACGGAACATCAGATTTCCCACGTTGGTTAAACTGATTGAGCCGAAGCTTTAGTGTCCCTGTGGAATAAAAGCGAACCCGGGGATTCCCAACCCTTATTTAAGCTGACGTGGTTCGCCCCGTTAGAATTAATAAGCGCTAAGCGCTAAGTATTAGCTTGCGAGTGTGAGTAAAGGTTCGACTCTGGGTTCTGACCTTCTATTCTCTTTTAGTTTGCTTATTTGTAATCACGGAGCATCCGGCATGCACGTGCAACGCTCCAATCACACTAGCATTAGCATTTTCACTAGCATTTTCCGCAGGAAACGCGCTTCCCGAGTTAGGTTACGAGTGTGAGTAAAGGCACGACTCTAGTTCTGACCTTTTAATCGGGGTTATTCTTGTTTCTTTCATCTTGGCTTGTTTGCGCTTTTTCTCAGACTGACTTCACTTGGGACTGGTAAATAAAC
The DNA here is from genome assembly GCA_034779995.1 of Parotocinclus haroldoi. NCBI lineage: Eukaryota > Metazoa > Chordata > Actinopteri > Siluriformes > Loricariidae > Parotocinclus > Parotocinclus haroldoi. Next base: position 32,730 of record JAUZST010017682.1, read on the forward strand.
TGCTAAGGCAGGGAAGGGAATTTCTTTTCCTTTTCTTTTCCGTACTCCGCTTCAAGGCAGTTATTCTGTTTCCTTATTTGGTTGTGCAAATATTGTGAAACCACAGAACGCTCGAGGTCATGTGTTATCTCGAATAACAGCACGGCTGCGCTGATCTACGGCATTCCCCAAATCCCAGCCGCGATGCCGTTCGGGATAACGCACGACCTCGAACGTTGTGTTGCTTAAATAACGCGCAACTGTTCAGCTGCACAACTCGATTAAGCAAGTTATCTAATCAGCAGAATTCTCGAATGGACAGAAAAGGGTACTCTAGGACAAACCCTGTCTAAAGAATTCAATCAAAGTACACTTTTTTTTAAACACAGTTTGTAGTTCTCCGAATTCTTACGTCTGTTTCCTAAAGCCACCAGATGGCGCTGCGTTGCTAAGAATTTTGTAACGCCTGTTTTTGGTCTGATAGAGCGCGGGATGAGAAGGAACATTTTCCTCTTCGAATCGAAACGGCTTCGATCATCTCTCACACGCTGTACCAAGATATTGAGCACAACTCAGAAGAACGGATGCTTTTATTTGATTAAATAGTATCAGTGCCGCGCAAAGTACGTCTCACAGTTTAAACACATTCACTGTACAAACTATGGCATCAGACGTCAGATCTTTACAGAAAGCAGGTACAGACACAATCATCAAAACACATGATTTATGTATATATATATATATGTATATAGAGTGGAATCCGGTTAATGGGACCACATGGGGACGGGATGGTTTTGGTCCTAATAACGGGCTGGTACGATTAATCGAACATGCCCTATGTTACAGGACGGGACGTGCTATAATTTATATAAGATATTAAATGTTTATTAAACCTTTATTGTACGATTTACACGTATAGCGAA
>JAUZST010017693.1:0-33612 GCA_034779995.1 Parotocinclus haroldoi
AAATAAGTGTTTAATACACTGCTGATTTTCCACCTACAAAAAATAGAGTCTGTAATTTTTATCGCAGGTACACTTTAACTATGAGAGGCAGAATCTAAAAAATAAATCCAAAAAATCACATTGTATGATTTTTAATTAATTAATTTGCTTGTTATTGCATAAATTAAGTATCTGATAAGAAAGAAAAACAAACCTTTACAGAGGTCAGACGTTTTCTGTAATTTGCACACACTGCATCAGGGATGTTTACCCACTATTCCACACAGATGTTTCAGGTTTCAGGGCTGTCACTTTCTATTGGGTTCAGGTCTGGAGACCTCCTTGGCCACTCCAGGACCTTGAAAAGTTTCTTACAGAGCCACTCCTTAGTTGCCCGGGCTGTGTGGTTTGGGTCATTGTCATGCTGGGAGACATTTGTTGGAAAAAAATCTTGCGAGACATGACCCCATATATTCTCCCGTAAATACATTGCAGTCGTCCTGTCTCCTTTGCAGAAAAACACAGTGATTTGCAGGATACCTAAGAGGTCTATTTTGGTCGTATCTGACCACGTGGCCTTCTCCCATGCCTCCTCTGTATCATGCAAATGGATTTCTCACCAAGCTGCTTGTCTATTGTCCTGTAGCCCATTCCAGCCTTGTGCAGGTCTACAATTTTGTCCCTGCTGTCCTTGGACAGCTCTTTGGTCTTGGGCATGGTGGAGAGGTTGGAGTGTGATTGACTGTGTGGACAGGTGTCTTTTATACAGTATACAGGAAATGAGTTCAAATAGGTGCAACTAATGCAGGAAATGCAGAAATGAAAAACTACACTCTGTGAGAACCAAAATTCTTGCTGGTTCGTAGTTGATCATAAACTTATTTTATGCAGTTGGTTGTTAATTTGGGGAAGAGTGGGTTCCACAAGGCTTGTATTACCTTTCTCAGCTACATTTTAAGTGCAGATGAATAAGAGCGCAATGGCCCCAACCCTAGACAGTCAAAGAGCTGCAGAGAAACCCAGGTCACTGCAATGAACCTCAGAAACGGCAACGTCATTCACAATGCTGAAGTTTCATCACGGCATCCATCCTGGTCCACCCTGATCTGATGTTTCTCTCAGCATTCCGCCCACATTACTGCAGTGGATACATACCTCTTTGACCTCAGGTCACCCAGGAACACAACATACACTGTTGTTGGAAGAAAAACAAGTTCTGGTGGCCTATGGTAGTTCAAGACTTCACTGACTATGTTAAGTCATGTGTGGTTGGTGCCAGTAGTAAACCTTCTTATCAATGGCCTGCCAGTCTGCTGGAATCACTACCACAGTATCTCTGTGAGTCTGATGTCCAGACATCACCCTCTGTCTAACGGTCAGGTGGAGAAACTTCATAGAGAACTAAGTAGGTTCCTACATTCCTACTGCAACAACTCTCAGCATGACTGGAGTTGATTCTTGCCCTGGGACGAGTATGCCCAGAATTTCTTGACAAATGCGTAAACTGGACTCAACACTTTTCAGTGTTTTTTAGGCTACTAGCCACCCCTTCTCCCCTGGTTATGTGAACCTTTGCATGTTCCACTGAATAATCCAAAGCAAACAAACATAGGAATCGGATTATCCTATCTGGACCTGAGAAACACAGCTGGGTACCAGCGGAGGACATCCTGGACTCCTCTTACATTGCAGACTTCCACCATTTGCACTCTAATCAAACTGGCCCCAGACCATGCCATAGGACTTATGTGGCTTCTGGAGAAGCCTCTAAAAAGGATGACTCTGTCATGTGCAACCTGGCAACCAGGACACCTGGTCCTTGTCACTGCAGTACTAATGGTTTTCCACAGCAATGACGCCATGTTTGCATACCCATTTCTCATAGCTCACCATGCTGCAACTCACTCAAACTTTCAGGTTGTTAGGAATCTTCTTGTAGCCTAGGCCCTCTTCATGTAGAGCAATAATTCTTTTTTTTCCTCAGATAGTTCTTTACCATGAGGTACCATGGCAAGGCGGTGACCTTCCAGTGACCAGTATGAGAGAGTGTGAGAGCCATGACACCAAATTTAACACACCTGCTCCCCATTCACACCTGTTCCCCTGTAACACTCTTGAGTCATATGGTACTGGGGAGAGAAAATGGAAATTATATAATTAAAATATATAATAAAAATGTTACCAAATGTGAAGGGTGTGCTCACTTTTGTGAGGTACTGTATCTTCTGTTCTTAATCAAACCAATTCTATATGGACCTCTGTGTTTAAGCACAGCACAGTAGAAAGTTAATGAACTGTTGGATGCAGAAACTTATAAATGTGTTATATTTATTCACTGGATTATTGTGTATAACCCAGTATATATTCTACTTCTTTCCACAAATTTGTTTGTATTTTGTATGTATATCCCAGTGACATTTGGTGAAATGTGCTGAATAATTGTGACAGAGTATAAATTCTGTTTTTTTTTCTTATTGGTTTCATTATAATATGTCATATTTAGGTTTGTCCCCATAGATCCTGCTTGAATTGCTTTTTATTTGACAATGTGTGACCAAATATTTTTATTACACTGCAAAATCAGTATGCATATTGCTGGATTATGAAGGCTGAAGTCTCCTTCTGATTGTGCCCTCTTTGCTTTCACACCTTGGCCTTGGTAGTAAAAAATCTAGCAATAACACATTCGCAGGGAGCTATTCTTTAATACACTCATTCTGCTTCTCCCACACCTCTGCTGATTGCAGCTGCTCTGCAAAGTACAGAGGAAGGCTCTTTGTGATTGCTCTAGACAGGCACAGTGATAATCAAATGCATTTTGATGGATAGCCTCTGAATGGGCTTGTCTGTGAATCACTACATTTGTGAATAGAAACAAAGAGAACAATGGAGAACAGAAACAGTCCAAGCATATTTCCTGCATTTTGTTATTCTGCATGTCAAAAAACCCAAAATAAACAAAACAAAATTAGATTGTTCTACTGCTTTAATATGGTCCATACCAGCAGTAGCTGGTTTTGGGTGATATATGGGGACAGTGCCCCTGTGGCAGCGAGCTTAACACCAGTATGGACCGTCAAAATGAGAATTGAGTTATCTCACTACAGTCTCCTCCAACATTTAAAAGACATACGTGTTAGGGTAAATGATTACACTAAAATCAGATCTGCAGTTTTTAACCTAGGTACACTTCAACTGTGAGACAGAATCTAAAACAAGTATGATTTTTAAATAATTAATTTGCATTTTATTGCATTAAAGAACCATTATTACTACCCACCAGCAAGAATTCTGGCTCTGACAGACCTGTTAGTTTTTCTTTAAGAAGCCCCTCCTATCATATTCTGCACTCATAATTCAATATCTTTGTCTCTGTGCTACAGTCATTGCTGTTCTCTAATTATGATCATCACATTTTATGAAAAATAAAGGTTTTATGTTGATATACCTTGTTTATTTTGTAAAACACTGTTCTAGTGGCATAGAGTACCCCTTACAAAAAAATCCTTCAAATGTTGATTATTGTAGATTACATTATTTCTGAAAAAAATCAAGGGTTTATGCATTGTTCTCTAATTTTGCTCTCCTGTGTGTGTGTATATATATTGTGTGTGTGTGTATGTATATATATATATGTTGTGTAACACATAAATGAAAACAGAATACAATGATTTGCAAATGCTTTTCAACCCATATTCAATTGAGTACACTACAAAGACAAGATATTTATTGTGGTAGTGGTTCCAAGATTTAAACAGATAAACTTTTATTGTCGTTCTGCAAATATTCACTCATTTTGAATTTGATGACTGCAACACGCTCTAAAAAATTGAGACAGGAGCAACAAAAGACTGGGAAAGTTACAGAATGCTAAAAAAAACCTGTTTGGAATATTCACAGGTGATCAGGTTAATTGGAAACATATGAGTGTCATGATTGGGCGTAAAAGGAGCATCCCCAAAAAGCTTAGTCGTTCGCAAGCAAGGATGAGGTGAGGTTCACCACTTTGTAAACAACTGCATGAGCAAATAGTCAAACAGTTTCCGAACAACGTTTCTCATTGTGCAGTTGCACGTATTTAGGGATTTCATCATCTGCAGTCCAGACCATTCAACCCTGAGGTGGATGTGTTTGCTCGCTCACTCAAGAATGCCATTTTTTCTTCTTTTTGGGCTCTTTACACACAAAACATATAACAGACAAACTCTGCTGGCTATTACATCACAAAATTGTTTTCGATTTACCTCCTAAATTCCACCGGAGCTACAGCACATTGTTCGCTCCCACAGCAGCCACCACCATCAGGACGGCCCCAAGACACCGACTTCAGCTGAACATGCTGACCCCAGGATGTTGGTGTCAGCCTCATTTTAGGTAATGTGCGGTCTCTGGATAACAAACTGGAGGAGTTGAGAGCAAAGATTACATCTCAACGGCTAATAAGAGAATGCTGAGCTCTCATTTTCACCGAGACTTTCTCAGAAAAAGTGCCGGTCACCGCCATTCCGCTCGTGTATGCGTGAGAAATGTATGGTGTGGAGACATACGGACCATTTATAAGCACTGTTCCATCCCTTCTACCGAAATTTTATGCTGTGTTTTTAGCCGCTGTTTACACCCCTCTAGGGGTTAACGCTAGGGCGGTGCTTGACGACTTCAGCACGTTAGAAACGGTTCATCCTGATGCCGTCTTCATCACCGCTAGTCGTTTCAATCAGTGCAACTTACGGTCTGTATTCCCCAAATGTTAACAACATGTAAACATTTTCACCCACGACAAGAACACCCTAGATCAGGTGTTAAGCAATGTGTGTGATGCATACAGGGCTGTACCCCACTTTGGACACTCAGACCACATCTCTTTATTCATGTACCCGACTTACAAACAAACAAAATCAAACTATGGTCAGCAGAGACTGAGGGAATCCTACAGGACTGTTTTGTTATAACAGATAGGGATGTTTATAAGCTGCAGCCACTATGGGGGACTCTACTGTTAATATACAGGACTATGGCGGGCACATATCCGGTTACATTAGTACCCATGTGGACAATATTGTGCCCACCATAAGGGTGAAGAGGTGAATGGAAACTGGACTGCTTCTACTCCACTGCTGACTTCAGGCGGATATGGCAAGGTGTGCAGCACATGACAGACTACAGTACCACTACCAGCAACACAGACAGCCAACCAGGTGACAACACATTATATGCCCGCTTCGAGACCTCCAACAGTGGCAATGAAAGGCCCACACACATCTAGCCATCCCAAACCCCACCATCAGTATCATCAGGCCAAGCATGCAGAGCTCTGAGGAGGATCAACCCCCGCAATGAAAAACAGCCCCAAAGCATGATGTTTTCACCCCCATGCTTCACAGTATGTATGGTGTTCTTGGGATGCAACTCAGCATTCTTCTTCCTCCAAACACGACGAGTTGAGTTTGTACCTAAAAGATCTATTTTGGTTTCATCTGACCACATGATATTCTCCCAATCCTCTTCTGGATCATCCATATGCTCTCTGGCAAAATTCAGACGGACCTGGACATGTACAGGGTTAAGCAGGGGGACACGCTTGGCACTGCAGGATTTGAGTCCCTCTCAGCGTAAAGTGTTACCGAAGGTAGCCTTTGTTATTTCGGTTCCAGCTCTCTCAGGTTATTCATCATGTCCCTCCCTTAGCAATGGTCTTGTATGTCTTTCTTACAATTGCTCCCACAGTTATTCACACCAACCTTCTTGCCTCTTGCTTCTTCCCAGCCTGGTGCAGGTCTACAATTTTCTTCCAGTGACAGCTCTTTGGTCTTGGCCAGGGTTGAGTTTGGAGTCTTACTGTTTGAGGCTGTGGACAGGTCTCTATTATACAGATAATGACGTCTAACAGGTGCCATTAATATAGGTAACTAGTGGAGGACAGAGGAGCTTCTTAAAGAACAGGCCTGTTATAGGACTGTCACGAACGTTGAAGGAGTCGGAGGCAAACGCGACGTGCGGGACAACCAGGTTTATTGAAACTAAATCAACGGAACTTAAAACAGAACTAAACATAACGAAACAACAGGCGGGCAGGATCAAAGGCTGGAAACGACAACGAAAAATCCTACCTCATCTGTGTTGAAAACAAAACAAACTCCAAATCATAATGTGTAACAAAGTAAGCTTTGCACCGAATGAACGCGGGTGAAGCTTCTAAAGAGTCCTCGCTGATCCGGTGTGCACAATCAAGGCACGCCTGCGCAGTCATCAGGCGTGACAAGGACTGTAAGAGCCAGAAATCATACTTGTTTGTGGGTGACCAAATACTTGTTTTTCAACCATTTTTAACAAATTCTTAAAAAATCCTACAATGTGATGTTCTGGACTTTCTTTCTCAGTTTGTCTCTCATAGTTGAAATGTAGCAATGATAAAAATTACAGACTAGGAGAACTTGCACAAACAGTGGCTGACTAAATCTTTTTTGGCCCCACCGCAACTGTAACTTCTAATTTAATTTGAACATAATTGCCAAGATACCACCAACAATTACAATACCCATATTATATATGGCATTAACTTACTTTTTATATTGTTGAGTTTTTATTATCAGCTTTGTTTCTTGTTAGCTTTTCTTTCTTTTTGGCATTTTTGCTGAGGATCAAATAAAAAATTTAATTGTATACGGAAACCTTTTTCCTGGATGTGCAACTCTTTAATCTCTTGAACTCTTAATGTCACCAAAAAATTCATAGAATATGGTAAAGTTTCTGCAAGTAAGCGGCAAGACCGAAAACCAACACTGAATGCCGATCCTTCAGGCAGCACTTCATTAAAAACCGACATCATTCTGTAACAAATATTACCACATGGGCTCAGAAACACTTCAGGATACCATTATCAGTAAACACAGTTTGTTGCTTCATTTACAAATGCAAGTTAAAACACCTTGCAAAGTGAAATCCATGTGTCAACAACAGCCAGAAACATTGCTGGCTTCTCTAGGCCTGAGCTCATTTGACGAGTTCACATTTCAAATTGTTTTTGGAAATCATTGAAATTGTGTCCTCAGGGCCACAGAGGCCATCTCTGATGGTGTGTGAAGGCACACCTTCACATCTGTGAATCGCACCATTATGGCTTAAAGGGACAGACAGGTTTATTTCAGCAAGACAATGCCAAGTCACATTCTGCACATGTTACAACAGCGTGGCTTTGTAGTAAGAGAGTGTTAATACTCGACTGGCCTGCCTGTAGTCCAGACCTGTCTCCCATTGTAAATGTGTGGTGCATTATTTCCAGCATTTAGCATTTACATTTACAGCATTTTCCTGCATTATGAAGTGCAAACTGCGACAATGGAGACCCCGGACTGTTGAGCAACTGAATGGGAAAACAATTATAACTACAAAGCCTTACCAATGAGTGTCCTCAGTTCACAAACATTTATTGAGTGTTTTTAAAAGGCAAGGTGATATAACGCAGTTGTAAACATGTCTCTATCCTAATTTTTTTGGAATGTGTTGTAGGCATCAAATTCAAAATGATGAATTGGGGTTGTATATATGACTAGTCTTGAGATAACCTGGTGTATGTATGCAACATCAAGTGTATCACTGGAACGGCTACTTATGCCAATGCGACAATAAATAATCCAAAATAAGCAAACATTACTATTCCCTTGTGTAGTACAAATGTCTTTAAACACCTACATAGCAGACCTTTTAAATTATGTATTTTATGGATTTGGATGCTCTTCATTGGCTCCATTAGAGCCATGGTGGCTGTGCTACCCTCCTACTATAATCATCATTTGACTTGATTTGTGTTTAGTCCTTTTTCTCCTTCTTCTTTAAGTGAGCTGTTATTTTACTCATAGTTTGGAGCTATGATTCTAATTAATAAGAAGGAAAATTACCACCTGCTATCTTAATGTCAACAGGATGCTGAAAGCTTGAGCCAGAGGAGAGCTCATGAATATTTGAAAGATTTAGAAGGTGCATTACCACTGAAGGGGCACTTCTATCAAGAGACTGTTGATCATGCATCCACATGCAGTTTAGTCTATGGATTAGGGAAATTAGAAGGTGTTTTAACTGAGGGAGGAGGTAGCTGAATGTACAGGTACTCCACATGTTACGATCCATATGTCGACCTTCTGGCGCATTCAATAAAAACATATTTTTTCTGGGCAAACTACACATATTACAACACAATGCTCTCCTGATGCGGTTGTAATAATCACACAATAATATGTTATTTAATTAATTACATCATATATTCAATACTTAATTATAAAATAATTTTGTTTATAACCATGTTTAAGACACATTATGCATTTTGCTATTCAGTGCAACCCGTTATAAGTGTTTTATGTAAGTTTTCTCATTTCTTTTAAACTGAATGTTATAATTTTTACAAATATTTTAAAAAACCTTCGTTATATGGTCAGGTCAGTGTTAGGGGTAGATGTGATGAAGTGGGTTAAGCACAGATGAGAATACTCTCTGGAGAATGATTGAAGATGGGAATTTTTATTTTTTTGCTTTCCCAAATAGGGCTCGTGGGCAAATATATTCTGTAAATACATATGATAGAATACTAACAAACAAAATGGACTAGATAAACAAAATATAAAAAATAAAGGAAAACAGAAACTGTTCAAACATTGTAATAAGTCGACACATCAGTCCTATCAAAATGAGAGCTTCAAGGCACACGTCTCTTCATTCCCTGCCCTCTCGAGCTTCTAAATCAGTCCTCTTAAGTCAAACCCCTGAATTGGACCATACCATTTCAGAAAATACACCAGGGGTGACTCAAATAAGCCAACATTATGCGAGCTGAAACAGCCGGGTGATCAATCCACATTACAGGAAAACGCATTTATAATACTAATACTTTTAGACGTCATAGCCAATCCTAATTTGACTTCATTTAATTGAAATTGTTGTTTAAATTTCGGCTGTAGTATTCTTGCTTAAATAAAAGAAATACTAAAGCGATTAAACATTTTGAAACCCACTCTACAATACTGACATGAAAATACAGACCCATGCACTCCATCTCAGCAAGGGCAGTCCAGCACACAGCTGCAGTGGCAATGGCTAAGTGCCCCGTCACAGTCAGGTTGTGTGCGCCTACTTTACTGACTCACCCAGAGAAGTGATTCATAACTTCGGTATGCTTTGCATATTCTATTCCCATGGTTTTCAGTCACATGTCATTTTCAGCTCTTTTCACAGTAAAATCTTCTCTAAATTCATGTGCTTCCTGCCAGTTTTCTGAATGTATGTTTAAGGTGACCCAGCTGTGTGCCTTTGGACCGTATCCTTCCCACTCCACCAGATATTGGAGTTGGCCACCTCTGTGCCTAGGCTGACTGCATACATATATGCTGTCCATCGATGTTCATGGCTTCTGTAGGGTTGTTTGTGGTGGTATAGCATAGCAAGAGGACCTAGAACATATTGTATAGACAAAGACGTGAGGTACGAGTCCATAGGATACTTTGTTTATTTGTCTAATGATTTTGTAGGGGCCAATAAAATGTAGACTGTTTCTGTAGTGTGGTCAGGTTTCTGGTTGATAGCCATACTCAGTCTCCAGGCTGGAACTGGTATGCTTCCCTTCTTCTGTGGTCCACTCGTCATACAAGCCACCAGTGTTGTACAGTATACAGTGAAACAAAACAACAATCCTCCAGGACCAAGGTGCTACATAAAACAGTAAACTTCACAACATAAATGTGTGCACAACAAACAATAGATACAGAAACAAAAAACACTATACATAACTAAAGAATAAATACAAAATGACAGTTCAGATAGCTCACTGATAGCAGAAAGGTGCAGATATGCCCATTGTTCAATGTAAACAGTGTAAACCATGGGTAGGTATAGCAGCAGTTTAATACGTGTGTGTCCGTGTGTGCGTGTGTGTGTGTGTTCATACCAGACTCTAATTGTTTATGAGTCTGATAACTTGGGGGAAGAAACTACTGCACAGTCTGATAGTGAAGGCCCGGATTCTTCGGTACCTTTTCCCAGACGGTAGTAGGGTGAAGAGTGTGTGAGGGGTGTGTCTGGTCATCTACAATGCTGGTTGCTTTGTAGATGCAGCGTGTAATGTAGACGTCTGTAATGGAGGGGAGAGAGAGAGACAGATGATCTTCTCAGCTGTTCTCACTACGGGCTGCAGGGACTTGCGATTCAAGATGGTGCAGTTCCCAAACCAGGCAGTGATGCAGCTGCTCAGGATACTCTCGATGGTTCCTCTGTAGAATGTGTTGAGGATGGGAGGTGGGAGATGTGCTTTCCTCAGCATTCACAGGAAGTAGAGACGCTGCTGACCTTTTTTAGTTATGGTGCTGGTGTTGAGGGACCAGGTGAGATCCTCTGCCAGGTGAACTCCAAGGAACTTGGTGCTCTTGACGGATCTCCACAGCAGAGACGTCGATGTTTAGTGGAGAGTGATCTCGCCTTGTCTATCTGAAGTCAACAACCATCTCCTTGGTATTGTCTACGTTTAGAGACAGGTTGTTGGTTCTACACCAGTCCGTTAACCGTTAAACTTCCTCTCTGTATACTGACTCTTTCTTGCTTCTGAGACCCACCACAGTCATGTCATCTGCAAACTTGATGATGTGGTTCGAGCTGTACATTGCTGCACAATCATGAGTCAAAAAGGTGAGCAGCAATAGACTGAGGACACAGCCCTGTGGGGGCCCAGTGCTCAGTGTGGTGGTGCTGGAGCTGTTACAACTGATCCGGACTGACTGAGGTCTCCCAGTCAGAAAACCCAGGATCCAGTTACAGAGAGAAGTGTTCAGGCCCAGTAGGTTCAGCTTACCGATCAGGTGCTGAGGAATAATTGTGTTGAATGCTGAAATAAAGTCTATGAACAGCATTTGAACATAAATGTCTTTATTGCCCAGGTAGGTGAGTGCTAGGTGAAGGGTTGTAGATATGGCATCGTCTGTTAAGTGGTTGGGACGATACGCAAACACAAAGCAGAGGCTCTAATGAAGGAGGCAGCAGGGTCTTGATGTTCCTCAAGACAAATCTCTCCAAGCACTTCATGATGATGGGAGTGAGTGCGACGGGACGGTAGTCATCGGCACATTCCCTGAGCACTCTACCAGGAATGTTGTCTGGTCACGCAGCTTTCCGTGGGATGACTCTGCGTAGAGTTTTCCTTACATCAGCTGCTATAAGGCACAACATCTGGTCGTTGGGAGGAGGGGGTGGTCTTCTTCACTGCCACGCCGTTCTGTGTCTCAAACCGAGCGTAGAAATTGTTCAGCGCATCAGGAAGGGAGGCATCACTATCACAGGCAGGTGGTGTTGTCCTGTAGTTGGTGATGGTCTGGATGCTCTGCCACATGCGCTGTGCCACCGCTGTCTCTAAAGTGGCTCTGGTCGTGTGCGCGCTTTGCCCCTTTGATGGCTCTGGACAGTTTGGTCCTTGCTTTTTTCTTAGGGCCGCCTTGTCACCTTCTTTGAAGGCAGAGTCTCGAGCCTTCAGCAGAGCAGAAACTGTGCAGTCATCTACAGCTTCTGATTGGGGTGTGTGGTGATGGTCCTGGAGACTGTCACGTCATCTATGCACTTGCTCATGTAACTGGTCACAGATGACGTGTACTCCTTCAAGTCTGTGTTATTCCTGTAGGTTGCAGCCTCCCTAAACATTTGCCAGTCAGTGTGTTGAAAAGCGTCCTGAAGAGCGGAAATGGCTCCTTCTGTCCAGGTTCTCACCTGCTTCAGAACCAGTTTTGATTGTCTGACAAGCGGTCGGTATGCTGGGATTAGCATAACAGATATGTGATCTGAGTGTCCAAGGTGGAGGCGGGGCTCTGCCCAGTACTCGCTGGGAATGTTCGTGTAAACAAGAGCAGACGTTTGAAAGCAGGATGATCGGGAGTGCTGGCCGCGTCAGCTTTGTTGTCAGCCTTTGTGCGAGCTCCAGACCAGTTTCCGCGCTTCTGTAGTCTCGTGCACCGCTTCCGGTGCCCCCTCTTACGGCTACCTGTTTCAGGCGAGGCCGCGGTCTGGGGGCTTGGTAGCTGTAGCAGGCCAAAGCTGCGTAGCGTCTCCCGTAGCTCATGATTTGCTGTGCTATGTGGTTGATTCTGGTGGTGTAGTAGCGTCTGATGGTCGTATACATGGACACTAGTAGTTCTTATGTCCATGTGCCAGAAAAGTTAAAAAGCAGACACGAGTAATTACACAAAAGCACCATTTTGTATCTGCAAGCTACAGCTGCGCCGCCATCTTGGATCTTTTTTTTTTTAGATGTTGGTGGGCACATTCCCCCCACCTGCGTACTCAGCATGAACAAAGGATTAATGTAGCGTTTGGTACTCCAGTAGGCATAGGAATGGGGCGAGGCCCGTGGACAAGTGGGGCGACAAGATCTGACTATATTCATGGGAGATATTGGGCCCAGTGTTGGTTGTTGGCAGAGCAAAAGGTTCATAAAACTAATCCTAGCTCCAGTTTACAACACTCAGCTTTGACCATTGGACTGGAACCTGAAGTGAAACATACCATGATGCCCAGGCATGTAATGAGATCACTGACAGTATCCTCAGAGAGCTCAAAGTATCGAAAGCCATTTGCCATGCACTGGGGTAAGTGAGTTTCCCTGGGTTGGATGCCTATTTGCTGCATCACTTCCAAGTCAGTAAAGTTCTCCTTGGCCCTCTGAGATTATTAGGTAGAAATCATCACTGCCTATATTTATCCATACATGAATGACAAGCAAATTGTGGTTGTAAAGCTTGTTGGGACTCACCAGGTTTAAACAGGTGCAGGATGTGATTGTCTGGGAAGTCACCACTATTAGTGCACATTTATTCCAGCTGCTGCTGGCTGCTAGGGTCCAGAACTCCAGTGTGCAATTTGCAAGGCAGTGCTTCACCATTTCCTCTTCCTAGATCTGTGTGATTATAGACTCTTGTTACAAAACTGATAAGTACAAAAGCAGCATCTAGTCTTTGAGGAGCAAATTTGGGCAGAGGATCTGCAGTTTGTCAACATATGCTTGAGAAAATTATTGAACGGTTTAAAAATAATGTTCCTCAAAGAAAAATCTGAAGGGAATTACATATTTCTCCCTCAGTAGGTAATATGATTAAACAAGGAATCAGAGAGAATTTCAGTGCATAACATATGGTGCAACCCTGTGCAGAATACCCATGATCTTTGATCCCTTAGGTGGCACTGCATCAAGGACTTCCATTCAACAATAACTGATATAACCAAATTGACAGGGGATTGGTTTGGCCCATGTTTGTCAAGCTTTATAATATGCTTTTACAGTTTAGATTTACAATTTCTTTACTGTGCAAAGAAGAAGCTCATGTAACTGTGTCCATGTGTGTCTTTGCAGAAGCCTTCTTCTGTGCAGACTTATCTTCTTTAAGTACTTCAAGCAACAATGCACCACTGTAAAAAGCGTTGTGTAAATAAATTTGACTTTGACTTTGATCAACGCTCTTTATAAAGAACATTTAAAATGGGAAATCTTTCAATACTAAAAATAGTTTAGTTCTGGACACTGTTCTGGACAAGACAAGACAGGTTCTTAAATATTATACTTTGAGTTCACACATTTGTATGTAATGTACCCACTGGTAAATTCAAACATGCCTTGGGCAGGGAAGAAAAGCAATACTTTTGCTGAGGAGTCAAAAGTAAAAAAAATGGTGATTTAGTTGGAAACAGAGATCAATGTATAAATCCAGATATTCACATTAATAAAAGATAATATGATTGATAATTCTTAGGCTGCCTAATTGTGATGGATTGTTCATACTTTTTTTTCGTAATTGGGTTTGACCTTGTCCCTGTTGTGGAGAAACTAGCACGCCACAGAGCTCAGGAAATGAAGGAAAGAACTGACACACTGTTATTGTGAGGTTCTTATCTTATCTGCTGTATTCAGGCAAGCCCAGGCAATATATACCTTTTTACACTGTTTCCAAAAACATAGATGTTTACATAAAAGGTGGATCTTGTGCACAACCTGCTTGCTCAGTTTTAAAACAGACGGTTGTTGGCTGCACCAGGTGGTTGTGCAGTCATTAATCAGAATGCAAGGTAAACAGTAAACACAGAGAACAGAATCGATTATACGTAAGTTACACATAAAATTGAGCTGGAGATAAAAAAGGTAAAGGGGTAAAGAATGGGCCAAACTGTGCTGTGTTCTCCTTCAATTCCCATAAGGACTTCTTGCACTAATTAATCCCTAGAGGGTAAACTGATGTCCTGGATAAAATTTAACAGAATGATTTTTGAATTTATCTTAATGCTCAAATCTCAAGCTGTTTTTGTAAACTTGAAATGAAGGTACACTGTACTCAAATGCTCTCCGTATTCACCAGATCTTAATCCAACAGAGCGTCTTTGTAACGCGGTGGAATGGAAGAGTCTCATCATGGAAGTGCATACCTGGTAGACTTGAGGCATCTTTACAAATATAGCATCTGTCTTGATTTTTATCAACAACATTTTTGATTCAAAATAAAAAAGCCAATTTCTGCCTCATGTAAGCTGAATTGGCATGATATGATCTGATGATCATATCTTGTTTATTAATGAAGCTTAAACAACACCTAAATCAATGCATTAAAATATTTTGTCACAGCAATTGTTAAAGGTTTGTCCGATTGCAATGCAATGGCTGACCGCCCAATTATCAAGTAATCCATTGTTTTCTTTTTGAACCTCATAGGTTGCATTAGAATGGCTACAGTCTGTAATTGTATGTGGTTCTTGCACACGTATTGATTATGTATTTATTCAAACTCTTAAGATTTTAGCTTTTTTTAAAGCTGACTATGTCTCAGTAATATCAATATTTTAAAGTTGTGTTGTATGTAAATAAAATGACAATCTGACCTCTCAAGCCTCTTACTAAAGTTGTACCCCTAAATGAACCATTTGGGTAGCAAGCATTAGGACCGCAAGAGCCACATCATCCTACATAGCTCTCATATGACACTATTCTGTTTCCATAACAGCCTAAATAATTAGACTCTTATATACACCCTTCTCCAGAGCCTTTGCTTGACTGGTGTTTTTACTCCTCTAGTGATTCTTGGGTCTTGGATGGTTCCATGATCCTTGCCTAATTTGTCTTGTCTTGTTCTTCTTTCTTTCTCTTCCTATGGCCTATAGCTTTCTGTGCTTTGTTAGCATTTGTGCTTACCATGTTAGTATCAGCACTGCCAGTGTGTCTTATCACTGTTGATATTAACATTGTTTGCTTATATTAGCATTGTCTGTGTGCAGTCATATTGTCTGGTGTTGTGTGCAGCATGTCTAATTGTGAGCCGTTAAGGCGGCTCTGACCTGTTCCCTTTATCAGTGAGTGAATAAATATTGTCTCATGAGGTCAAGCATGTTTAAAGTCTCCCTGCCCCTGATGTATCTACAATGTCACACAGTTACAAATTAATATTATAACAAAAACAGTCCTTTAGAAAAAAAAAACTGTAGCATCCAATATAAGACAATACATTCTTACATTCTTTAGCAATACTCTTGTAATTTGCATTAACTTTTGATATTAAATCTGGCAGAACTCACAAACTAACTTAGACATTTCCAATTAGCAACAGCCCTTTGGCCTGTATCATTTACAGATTCCTCCACAGTTATTGGCACTTAATGCTATAAAAGTTAGGTACTCACCTGAAAATGTTCATACCTATAGTTAGTGGAAAAAAATGTAAAAGTTCAAGCCAACTGGATCTGTGATATACTTGCATGGGTGAGTTTATATTTCCCCCACTGACAGAGAGGAGGACAGTAAAAGAAGCAAAAAAAAACACTGATAGAGAATTAAAGAAAAAATAGCAACATGATCTTACCAAGTCTGCAAAACTAAAAAAATCATGCCATCTCCATGCCAAAATCTAATTTATAAGGGTTGAAAAGAATAAGCCTTGTCTGTCACCTAACCACAAACGTAAGCACCTAGAGTTTTCTAAATGCTTACGGCAAGTTGACTGGAGCTGTATTCTGTCCTCAGATTAAACAAAAGTGTAAAAATGACTACACTTACAAGCACTCTGCAAAGCCCCAGGGAACCATGATAGGGTGACTCTGCAAAGAAACTATGGGTCGTTAGTGGATCTTCCAACAGATCAATGATCAGAAAGAAATCTTCAATGACCATCAGCATGCAACTCACATTGTAATTCATCAGTCCACAAGTCTGCACACTAAACGGCTAGGAATCGAACACTACACATCTTCTTCATCTGCTGCGTAGTCGGACTGAAGAGCCAGTGGTACAACAGCTTACTGTCATGGTTTGCGCCACTATGCGACAGCAATCTACTAACCCACCCATCTTTTAACCCACCTTGTTTGTTAAAGGCTTCAGCAGTAGCTGAATAGCTTATCTTAGCTGTGGCAGTTCTTGTAAAGGCACTCATGCTCCTGCCACAACTTGCCTCTATTGTCGAGAGCCATTGCATGAATAAAAAATAAGAATTTGAACCACAAAACACGGGAAGAAAAATAAAATGGGAAGTAGACTTTTTGTGCTCCGTTTTTATTGTGTGTTCACTAGACCCATTTAGATTCAGTTGCTGGCCAGTATACAATACTAGATTAGGCTTTTAAAAAATCAGGTAGTAAAAAATCATTTGATATGTGTCACAATGAGAATGCATGTGCGATCTTGTCGGACAGCCGTCACCCAAGGCACCTCCCCTTTTAGCGTCTTCTCCATTGTTCTTTCAGCTTTCCCTCCTGGCCTGTGGGTGGCGCTCCTGCCACCCATCTCCTTCTGCTATATATACTGCTCCCCTGCTCTTGTTGCTCGCCGGTTATTATGTTTCCATGCTTCTGTTCTCCCATGCTTCCTGATCCTTGCTACTTGTCTACCAGCTTCCTACTTGATCCTTGCCCCTTCGTCTTCTACTTTCCTGATCTCCTCGCCTCTCCCTCATTGGTCTGGTTTATCTCCTTTTTCAACCGCATATTCGGTGGTGTTTTTCGTTGTTCGTTTTGCTGTAGTATACTCTCGTTTTCCGTTTATTAAAACCCACTTGCGTTTACGTCCGCCCCCGTTTGTGTTATTCTGTAACGCCGGAACGCCGGGGTACCGTGGCGTTAGCGTGAAAGGAATAAAAAAAATACATTTAAAAAAAGAGTTGACACCTTGGAGCACCTTGCACAAAGTGAACTGACATGAATCATGGCTTCAACATGCATGAGAGAAGTCAGTAGAAACAAAGGACAAAATTATAAAACTTCTTCAAGAAGGTAAATCATAACTGAATGTTATAAAATCTGGACCAACAAAATGGGAAGGTTGTAAAAGGGAAGCATACAGGTAGATTAAGGAAAACATCAAAGCATCAAGATAGAAAACTAAAAGCAATATGTTTAAAAAAAAAAACAGAAAATGCACAACAAAACAAATAAGAAACAAGTGGGTGAAAACAGGAGTCAATGTCTGTGATCGAACTGTAAGAAATAATCTAAAAGAAAAGAGATTTACATACAGAAAAGCCAAACAAAAGCCATCATTAGCACAAAACCAGAAAAGTATAAAGTTAGCAATCATGGACTGTGGATGACTGGATGAAAGTAATCTTCAGTGATAAATCATGAATCTATATTGGGCAAGGTGATGGTGCTGGAATGTTTGTTTCGTACTGATTCTATTAAATTTATAAACATATACTGATAACTGACTGAAGAAAATCTGCAGATTTCCACAGTCATTGATGATATGGGGCTGCATGTCAGGTAAAGACACAGGGGAGATAACAGGAAATACATCTTCAATAAATACCAAAGTCTACATAGAAATTTTGGACTCTTTTCTTATTCCATCAGCTGAAAGGATGTCTGGTGTAATGCATGGACGTTAAAACTTTTCTTCAAGAAAGACATATAATGTCAATTTCATGGCCTCCAAATAGTCCAGATCTCAATCCAGTTGAAAATTAAAAAATATGGAAATAGAAGAAAATGGTCAATGACAAAGCTCCAACCTGCAAAGCTGATGTGGCAACAGTAATAACAGACAGTTGGAGATGAAGAAAAATGTTTGTTATTAGTTAAGTTCATGCCTCAGAGTACTCAAGCTATTATAAAAGCCAGAGGTGGAGCAACTGAGTATTAATGGTGCAGTATTTTATTCACAATTCCATAATATTTACCTCAGAATTTAGTGATATTTTTGATCTAAAAACACAGTTGCGACTGACTACAGCAATTATATATATTTCTTTTCTTTTGTTGTATTAATGCCAGATGGTTGTAATTCTGAAATAAAAAAGGTTTTGTGGCATATGAACTTTTTTCTACAAAGTTAAACAATTGAAAGATCTTCCTTCAAGAGTGGTGATTCCATCATTTTTGTCAGGGGTTGTAGTAGTGTAACCCTCCTGTTTGGTTTAGGTCTTCAGGAATACTAGCCCAATTTTTCTCCTTATCATGCACAGAGTGTGGTAAAACAATAAAATGCTTCAGAACACGAGCAGAAGGCCGAACATCAGAGTCGGCACCTCTCAGAAACTACTTCTCGCATTTTGGACTGGTGAAAAATCTGCAGACTAGAGCCAACCAGTACAGGTATTGTGTAGTGTCACCTCAACTTTAAACAGCAACGCCTTTTTAAGACACATCCTCTACCCACAAAGCCTACATTAGATTTAGATTAGATTAGACTGTTATGTATGTCTGCTTGGTTCTATCAATGAGTACACAGTACTGCTTCCACTGTTGGTGAAGGCTGTATGGCTGTGTGCGTCATATTCTAAACTTGTCAAATGTTACTGATTGCTACTAATGCTATTCAGAAGCGGTGTCAATCTAAGAGGTTAAATATTTATATATATTAAATATTTATTTAAATAAAGTAAATACATCAACTAATACAAAATGCTACTCTGCATTTTCCTGATTGCTGTAGGACGCATATCAGATTCCATTGCTACCATTGGCTTCTGTGGTCTGTAGTGGGGAAAATAAGTATTTGACACACTGCCGGTTTGGTTTTTTTTTTCCAACTACAAACAATTGTAGGTACACTTAAAATGTGATCGACAAAATCTACAAAAAAAATTAAAAACTCACATTGTATGATTTTTAAATAATGAATTTGCATTTTAGTGCATAAAATAAGTATTTGATCACCTACCAACCAGCAAGAATTCTACAGGAATTGTGATCTCACTGTCAATCTTCTTTGGTCTGGGGCTCCATGCAGGATCTCATCTTGTAGGGTAAGGATGATTCTGAGAATGGTCAGGAATCAGACCAGAACTACACGACCTGAAGAGAGCTGGGACCACAGTCTCAAAGATGACCGTTAGTAACACACTATGACATCTTGGCTTGAAATCCTGCAGGTCCCCCTCCTCATGACAACAAATGTCCAGGCCTGTTTGAAGTTCACCAGTGACCATCTGGATGATCCAGAGGAGGCATGGCAGAAGGTCATGAGGTCAGATGAGACCAAAATAGAGCTTTTTGGTATGAACATATTGGAGGAATGAGTACAATCCCAACAACACTGTCCCAACCATGAAACAAGGCTCTGTTTTTCTATCGTATCACATACATATTTTATGCAATAACATGCAAATGATTTTAAAAAGTAATTTAATTTTGAATGTATTTAATAATCATACAGTGTGATTTTCTGGATTGTTTTTTAGATTCTGTCTCTCACAGTTAAAATGTACCAACGATAAATATGACAGACCTCTATATTCTTTGTAGGCGTATCGATAGAGGACAATTTAATTCATTCATTCATTCATTTGTAAAATTTTGATGATTAATCCACTCATGGACACAACCTATTAGAAAGATAATATACACTACATAATCATGATTCACATCAATTGGATTTTATCTTTTAGCAAATTGAAAGTTACTTGCCATATTGGGAAATAAAAATGATCTAGGGTTGATGAAATCAAATGTTACACAACGCACTTGACCTGAAGCAAAGGTAATGTTAATAAAAGAGAAAAATTTCCACAACATATAAAACCCTATAATGTATATTAAATTATATTAAGAAAATTGATCAAAATCCTTGCTTGACTTACAGTGTGTCACAAAAGTAAGTACACCCCTAAAATTTGTGCAGATATTTAAGTAAATCTTTTCGTAGGACAACACTGACAAAATGATACTTTGACACAATCTAAAGTGGTATGTGTGCAGCTTATATAGACAGTGTATATAATATACAGTGTAAATTTATTCTTCCCTCAAAATAACTCAATTTACAGCCATGAATGTCTAAACCACCGGCAACAAAAGTGAGTACACCCCTTAGTGAAAGTTCCTGAAGTGTCAATATTTTGTGTGGCTGCCATTATTTTCCAGAACTACCTTAACTCTCCTGGCCATGGAGCTTACCAGAGCTTCACATTTTACCAGTGGAATGCTTTTCCACTCCTACATGACGACATCATGGAGCTGGCGGATAGGATTTGAAGGATTTGTGCTCCTTCACCTTCTGCTTGAGGAAGCCCCAAAGATGTTCTCTTGGGTTTAGGTCTGGAGACATTCTTGGCCAGTCCATCACCTTTACGCTCAGCCTATTTAATAAAGCAGTGGTCGTCTCAGAAGTGTGTTTGGGGTCGTTATCATGATGGAACACTGCCCTATGACCCAGTTTCTGGAGGGAGGGGATCATGCTCTGCTTCAGTATTTCACAGCACATATTGGAGTTTATGTGTCCCTCAATAAATGTAACTCCCCAACACCTGCTGCACTCATGCAGCCCCAGACCATGGCATTTCCACCTACTTGACAGTAGGGATGACACACTTATCTTTGTACTCCTCACCTGATTGCTGCCACACATGCTTAAGACTATCTGAACCAAACAAATTAATCTTAGTCTCATCAGGCCATAAGTAATAGTAATAATAAGTAGGCCATTCAGTAATCCATGTCCTTTGTTGACATGTGTTTAGCAAACTGTTTGCAGGCTTTCCTGTTTACAGACTTCAAAAGAGGCTTCCTTCTGTGGTGACAGGCATGCAGACCAATTTGATGTAGTGTGTGGCGTATGGTCTGAGCACGGTCAGGCTGACCCCCCACCTCTTCAATACCTGCAGCAATGTTGACAGCACTTTGAATGCATTTGGATGTGACGCTGAGCATGTGAGTATGTTCTTTGGACGACCAACGTGAGCTCTGTTCTGAGTGGACCCTACTGTTTTAAAATGCTGGATGATCTTGGCCAATGGGCTGCAGCTCAGTTTCAGGGTGTTGGCAATCTTTTTGTAGCCTTGGCCATCTTCATGTAGCGCAACAATTCATCTTCTAAGATCCTCAGAGAGTTCTTTGCCATGTTGTGCCATGTTGGAACTTTCAGTGACCAGTATGAAAGTGTGAGAGCTGTACTACAAAACTGAACACACACCTACTCCCTATGCACACCTGAGCAGCACACAGACTACTTTTCATTGTGTCAAAGTGGCATTTTATCAGTGTTGTCCTATGAATATATAGATATACTTAAATATTTGCAGAAATGTGAGGGGGTGTACTCACTTTTGTGATGCACTGTATGAGGGTTTTTACTTCTTATGACAATTAATTATGTTCCACCATGTTAGCTGTAGCTTGTTTTATGCTGGTACACACTAATATTGAGATTCCGAGTAATTGCTAGTGAGTTTTGCCTTGTCATTTCATGGCACATCAACACATATATACATCAGTACATCAACTGGCCAAATGTTATCTCGTTTCATGCACGTTTTTGCAAAACTCCAAAAAATTGTCCAAAAACACAAAATTGTTGGCACCATTTCAGAATTGTGGGTAAAGATCTTTGTTTTAAGCATGTGAAAAGGAGAGAAGTTGACTTAATAATTGCATTGTGTTAGTGTGTGCTACATTGAATATGGAGAACAGAAAGAGGACAAGAGAACTGTCTGAGGACTTGAAATCCAAAATTGTGGACAAGTATCAACAATCCCAAGGTTACAAGTCCATCTGCAGATGCATCTTGATGTCCTTTGTGCACAGTGTGCAACTTAATCAAGTAGTTTAAAGTCCATGGCACTGTAGCTACTGTAGCTAGGTTGCAATGCAGGATAGTCCGGATGGTGGATAAACAGCCTCAAACAAGTTCCAAAGAAATTCAAGCTGTCCTTAAGGTTCAGGGTGTATCAATGTCAGCACAAACTATCTGTTGACATTAGAATGAGATAAAATGCTATGGCAGGAGACCCAGGAGGACACAGAGACATAAAAAAGCTAGACTGCAGTTTGCCAAAATGTGTGTGAGTAAGCCAAAATCTTTCTGGGAAAACGTCTTGTGGACAGACGAGACCAAGATAGAGCTTTCATTCGACTGTTTAACGAAAACGTGGTTGTTTTGCTGCCTCTGGCACTGGGTGCCCTGACTGTGTGCAAGGCATCTTGAAATCCGAAAATTACCAAAGTATTTTGGTTTGCAATGTAGTGCCCAGTGTCAGAAAACTGGGTTTGCATATAAGGTCATGGGTCTTCCAGCATGACCCCAAACAAAAAGCACCCAGAAATGGATGGAAACAAAGAAGCGGAGAGTTGAGAAGTGGCCAGCGATGAGTCGGACTCTAAATCCCATTAAACATCTGTGGAGAGATCTTAAAATTGCTGTTGGGAGAAATATGTAACAGTTTGCAAAAGAAGAGTGGTCCAGAATTCCAGTTGAGAGGTGCAAGAAGCTTGCTGATGGTTATAGGAAGCAATTGCTTTTAGTTATTGTTTCAAAATGATGTGCAACCAAATATTAAGTTGACGGTGCCAACAATTGTGACTGGCCCATTTTTTTAGTTTATTTTTTAGTTTTTGACTTTTTTCAGTTATTCAGCAGTTGTTCCAATACACACAAGATAAACATGTATAACAAAACGTGTAATTGGGATAAATACTTTCAGGGAAAATGTCAGGGGTGTTAATTTCGGCCATGACTGTATTAATATGTATATATCTATGAGACCAGTGGGAAGACGTACCGGGTTGGGCGGCCTGTGCCCATGCCAGTGCTCTGCCTCCCAACACGCCCACCATATAGGTGATCTTGCTTGGTGTCGGAGGAGAACATGAGTGATTGCTCTGTACCATCAGTAAGATAAACGATTGTGTAATGGAAATGACATACTTAATGCTGAATAATTGTACTTTTCTTAACAGTGATAATAGTAATGTACTGTTAGTTGGAGTCAAAGCTGCAAGAGGCAACTCCAAACCTTGATTCCTGCTCAGTAATGCCACGTCTGTCTAAAAAAATAATGTTGGTTTCACATTGATTCAAACCTATTCTTTGTTGCACACATTAAAAATAAAGAATTAGAATAGAACGACTTTCTTACAGCTACACAATATTAATACATTTTAAAATACACTCACTTAGCACTATAATAGAAGCATATGTACACTTTCTTGTAGTTTCATGCAGTTATTTAATCATCCAGTTGTGAGGCATCAGTGTAATGCTTAATATCTTGCAGATGTGGGTGTGCCGTTTTATGTGATATTCATCAGGATATGGAAAATGTGATCTCAGTTAATTTGACAATGGCATATTTGTTGCTGATTTTGGAGTAGGCACAGGCCTACCAAAACCTACATGTAACCTACATGTAGTAGGAAATGTCTTGGGGATTTTTATGTTGTCTCCTTTAGAAACGGGAGTGAATAGATATTATCCTAACAACTGGTGCAGGTCGAATAACGGAGGGAAGACAGTAAATTCAGGTAACCAAGGTGAAACAAAGCCAACCAACAACATTGTTATTTACAGTTTCACAACAATAATCCAACACAAGAATTTACAAAAACCCTAAAGGATGAACGTAATTGTACAGTGCCTTGTGATTTAAATGAAAACAAACAAAAACCATTAAAAAAGGACAGAGAACATCAGAGCGGTGCAAATGACAAAGGAACCAAACCAACACCTGACCTGCTCTTAACAATAATCTGGGTCAAACTAAACCAACTTGACTGACTACAGTATGCTTCTTACCTAAAACGTCTACAGAATAGTACACCTACGTGGTGTAATTGTAAGTGCACACTGTTACCTGCTTTTGTATTGTGTTTTACATGCAGAATAATAGGCGTTTGTGTCTATGTTACAATGTAAAGACAAAAAATGAGCAATCCAACACAAATTCCAAACTGCTTACACATGAACAGACACACACTAATAGTATGCCACACTCAAGCACAACATTAACGTTCACGAACCAAACAGTATTTAAACCACCTAACTAACCTTACAATTAAAGATCACTGTTTCCAACAAGTGAAAACGGAATTTGCTAAAGAAAAACAATGCTGGAAAAAGAATGCTTGATGCAAGCATGTCAATATGGAGCACAATCTTGAAGGAATGTCTGAAGCTG
The DNA here is from genome assembly GCA_034779995.1 of Parotocinclus haroldoi. Taxonomy (NCBI): domain Eukaryota; kingdom Metazoa; phylum Chordata; class Actinopteri; order Siluriformes; family Loricariidae; genus Parotocinclus; species Parotocinclus haroldoi. Next base: position 24,360 of record JAUZST010017693.1, read on the forward strand.
TATTGAGAGAAAACAAAAAAACTCATTTGGTTGCTTTTAAAATAATCACAGTAGGGAAAGGGCATTGTAATACATATACAGCCACCAGCTCCCCTCTCCCCACTTTTGTTCAAAATCCAGATACATTTATCTAATTGTTTATATTACAAACTGTCAGCTGTACTTTCTTTAGACTGAGATGAGTGGCTCTGGCCTCTGTCATAGAACTTTGGAGGTGAACTGGGATGTTTTGCTGCTGTTGTCTTGTTTCTCAAGTGAGATTGTTTAAGGTGAGGGAGGCAAGCCACTGATTTGTCGAAGGATCCCAATTATCTTTGTTACTTCCTGTTTGATTCCTCGCTTTTATATCGTTAGTGCTGCTGAAGTCTTATGTTACAGCTTGGGATTTGTTTATGTTTTGAACTAACTGTTATTTAGATTTGCTACATCATCCAGTCAGTACTGCATTACAGCATTTTAAACTCAAGATTATAAATATGGGAACCAATTACTTTGCAGCTGTAAAAGGGAGTACATTCCTACAGTTATCAACATTACATAGTTGGAAGAAATCAAGTAGTGGAAGTGTTGTTAATATGTGCATCAAGCAGTGGCATTATAGGAGGCTCTGGTTCAGAGTCCAATGTAACATGTTTATTCTAATAAATATAAATGTTTTTTATTTTATTTAAATTCATTTATTCATATAACATATGCCCAAGGAGGTTGGGTAGATTTTAGAGTCTTGTACCTGATAGGAGTCCTCCTTCAATATATTTTGTGAGTTTTTCTTAGGCATTGCTGTACTAGACTAGACTAGATTTTCACCAGCAGGCCTAGAGGTTTGTGCTTTGAGAACCAGTGATATCCAACTAGCTAACTGTAATGTAATTGTGAAATCTTCCTAACTATATCTGTGAGACTTTATAATTCCAGAAAAAGTTTAACCATGGTGTTCACCACAGTAGCAAACCATATTCAGCCATAAAAACCCTATCCATTAATCTCCTATTGGAAAGCTGAAGGCATTGTTTCCAGGGTTACTTTGAATTTCAGTAGTGAGTGTTGAAAATGCATGGCTAAGTTGCAGTGCCATGTTGAATGTCAGTTCAGATATTCTATATACCATTGATTATCAATGAAAATAGTCTTTTTGAGTAATCTTTATGTTCATTAGCAATGGTTGTGGCTACAATTGCTAAATTCACTACTGCTGAATCCATTTTAGCTGAAGTCATTTAAGAAGGCATGTTGACATTCTGAATTATTAATGGTTGAAAAGGCAGCGCACATGATTAATGACTAGAGAAATACTTAGCTTGATGCTTAAGCTACACACCTATTTATCAGTCTCATATGAAATCATTCATCACATCGATATTTCATTTATCTGAGATATATCATTCAAATCATGGATTTCAATTTATATTTTGTTACATTAGTACTTTTTCCACAAAATTTGCAGCTGACATTCTTTTACTTCACTAATTTCAGAACAAAGTGCTCAACATTGATGGTGTCAAGGTGAAACTGCAGGTAAGGTCTGCTTATATTGTTAAATACGTTGTATTTAGGACAACAAAATGTGTGATTGGCAGAAATTTGTAACTATTTTCACAATAACCAAATTTGTTGTGAAATTAAATTAATTATGTATGATATTCTTTAAAAATCTGACTGTAAATCATTATTATTTAAAAAAATATGTAATGGTATTAATTTTAAACAGTGGGAAGCAAAAGACCAACTAATTAAAGTGTTTGTTTGAGTTTTGTATAATGATAACCAAAATTTAAAATACACTTCACACACTTGTGCTGACTGTCTTGGAATTTTTTCCATGGTTACCTGATCTAAACCCCATTAAGCATTATGGGGAGGTTGGAGGGAGGCACTAAAAGATTATTATGGTATTAAGCTGGGATACCACAGATTCTATCTTAATGTATCGTCAGATTTTGCACAAAGGTGTGTATATGCCAGCTTGAGTACACACTGACTGCAGAAATGGGTACATACTAATACTAATACTAATAATTTCAGTCATTTATCAAACAATTTTTGAAAGGTGCACATATTCACTAAAATAATTATGCAGATTATATTATTTGTAATGAATAAAAACATTGTATTACATTTAAGAAAATGCTATATATATGCATTTATACAACTGACCTGACATGAGGTGTTTGTGTAATTTGTCTATTTGAGAAATTCTCTCTTTGCCAGAATAACAGTTTAGCTGTTTTACATTTCTCCAGATCATATGTAAAAAAAAAATAAAATAAAATTAAAAAATTAAAATAAATAATTAAAAAAAATATATATATATATATTTTTTTTTTATTTATTTTTATTTTTTTTTACAGAGTTACTTTAAAATGTAAAGAGCATTTAGTTAGTGTTAATCATCATCAAAGTTGAAAAAGGTTGTGTTGCAATCATGTGGTTCATATACAGGGTGATTACTGTGGAAAAAAAATTATTAAAAGACAAAAGTTCTATCTACCATTAAAAATTAGATAGAAAAGTAATTGTTTTAGGATAGAAGGATACCAATACTTTAGCACTCTGAATGAAACTGAAACACCTGTCATTTTAGTGTGGGAGGTTTGTGATGTATCAAGAGCCACGATATCCAGGGTAATGTCAGCATACCACCAAGAAGGATGAACCACATCCAACAGGATTAACTGTGGACGCAAGAGGAAGCTGTCTAAAAGGGATGTTGCTAACCCGGATTGTATCCAAAAAACATAAAACCACGGCTGCCCAAATCACAGCAGAATTAAATGTGCACCTCAACTCTCCTGTTTCCACCAAAACTGTCCGTCGGGAGCTCCACAGGGTCAATATACACGGCCAATATAGCCAAACCTTTGTCTAAAACCAGGTGTTTCCGTTTCATTGTCCAACCCCTGTACTTTTACATTTTTAATGTTGATTCAAAGTGTCTGGGAACTATCAAGCACTTTTGGTTTTACTGGGGAATAAGGTGAAACAGAGGTAAGATTGTCTTAGACATTCTTTAAGATGGGAAAGACAAAAGAACATATTTATGTATAAAGTATAAAATGTCTAATCAACTTGAACTGTGACAAATTTATTTTGTCCCCACCCACAGTGAGGACGGTGGTAACAGAGGCAAAAATTATTCAAGGATCAGAGTGAATGTAGATCCGATAGCTGCAGAAAATTAGATTTTGTCAGTAATCAGTTTAATGAGTTGACATGCACTTGGGTAACCTGATAACGAGAAAGCTTTGGGTTTACACAAATTGGATTTGTTTGCAACCAGTCAATATACAAACTCCAAATACAAAAGAACAGTTCTCTGCTCGCATATTTTTGGAAAAGTAAAATACATTCAACTCTAAATTTGTCATTTGGTGACTGATTTTTGATGGGATTAAGATTATGGTGTCATCAGAGTTCCAGATACTTTGAACTGTATTTAAAATGGACCTTTTTTTTTTGTTTTGTTTTGTCCCCATCCCCGTCCCACTGTTTATCTGTAGTAGCACAAATAGACCAATATAAGATAAAGTATCTTTGTGTCACAAGCTGCATCTGTCTCTGTCTCCTTGGTCCTCTTCGTTACATTTGACTTAGCCCGCATGGAGACAGCAGCTTTCGCCTCAGCGCCCGCCAAGGACGAACAGCTTGAGGAGCTTCGTGCTCAGCTCGCAGAGGTTACTCAGGCGGTTCGTCACCTCTTCGCCCACCACGAGACACTCAGCCCTGTTATGCCCACCGTGGACGCGCTTACTCAATGGGTGTCACAGCTTACTCCGTCCCCAGGCGTTCCGGCGCCCGCTGTCGCCGTTCCGCTATCGCCCAGCCCACCTCGAGCGACGGCGCCATCTGCTGCCTACAGGATCGCACTGCCAGACAGGTATGATGGAAACCCAGACCATTGCCAAGGATTCCTGCTGCAGTGCGACCTGTATTTTACACACTCACCCCCTGAGGCGGACTCTGCCCGTATTGCGTTGGTGATCTCCTTACTCTCTGGTCCCGCTCTGGATTGGGCCATGGCCATCTGGAATAAGCAGGTTGAGGAGGCACGCAACTACCAGCGCTTCTTGGAGGCCTTCCGGGCTGTATTTCAACACCCACACGGGGGTCACTCGGCGTCGGAGGACTGCGAGACCTGCCCCAAGGGGTTCGCTCGGCAGCTGAGTACGCTCTGGAATTCCGGACCCTGGCAGCTCAAAGTGGCTGGAATGAAGCGGCCTTGCTACCCACTTTCCAGCTGGGTTTGCGTCAGGACCTTCAGCATAAGCTCTTGGGCAGGGAGGCTGACCTGGACTTTGATGTGCTCATCGCCCTGGCCATCAGGTTCGACGCAGCTCCCCATGCCGTCCCCAGCCTCGCCGCCTCCTCCTGAGCCTATGGAGATCAGCGGGTCTCGCCTCTCCTTTCTGGAACGCCAACGCCGCAGGTCCCAGGGTCTCTGTTTCTATTGTGGTTCTGATCAGCACCTCTCCACCCACTGGGAGTGAGTACATCAGCGCGCACACCCCGGGTAAGTATGAGTCAAGACTCGGCATCGTTCTGTCTCCCTGTCATCTTGTACCTGCCTCATTCGGAACTTTGTGGCGCTCAATGGGATTACCAAGAGGTACTCGTACCCTCTCCCCCTAGTTCCGTCTGCCCTGAAACAGCTCCGCTCTGCCAAGTGGTACACCAAGCTCGATCTACACAATGCCTACAATCTGGTGCGTATCCGAGAGGGGGATGAGTGGAAGACGGCCTTCAGTACTAGCACGGGCCACTACGAGTATCTGGTAATGCCCTTCGGCCTGGCTAACGCTCCGTCAGTATTTCAGGCCTTCATAAATGATGTGCTCCGGGACATGCTGGGTCGTTGTGCCATTGTCTACCTGGACAACACATTGGTTTTCTCGCCAGACCTCCCCATGCACTAGGACAGCCTGGCCGCGGCCACAGTCGGTGTAGGACCTCCAGGGCTTCCTCGGATTCGCAAACTTCTACCGACGTTTCATTCGGAACTTCAGTCGGGTTGTCTCACCCCTCACCTCCCTGCTCCGGGGTAAGCCTTGTAGCCTCTGCTGGTCCCCAGAGGCTGAAGTTGCGTTCACCGGGCTCAAGAACGCTTTCTCTCAAGCTCCGGTCCTGGGACATCCTGATCCCAGTCGCCCCTTTGTAGTCGAGGTGGATGCCTCCTCAGTGGGAGTTGGGGCGATCCTCTCTCAGCGCCTCGGGGACCCCCCCAAGCTTCACCTGGTCGCCTTCTTCTCCCACAAGCTGATCCCAGCAGAACGGAACTATGATGTGGGTGATAGGGAGCTGCTCGCCATTAAGCTTGCCCTGGAGACCTGGAGACACTGGCTGGAGGAGGCCAGACATCCCGTAACGGTATACACGGACCACAAAAACCTGGAATACTTGAAGGTTGCGAAATGGCTCAACTCTCGCCAGGCCAGTTGGGCACTGTTCTTTGCCTGCTTCGATCTCCGCATTGCCTACCATCCAGGGTCTAAGAACGGCAGAACACCCTGTCTAGCTGCCTGAAGCCAGACGCCGACGTCACCGATCCCCCGGAACCCATCTTACCAGCCTCGTGTTTCCTCTGGATGATCCAGTGGGACTTCGAGAGAGACCTGGACCAAGCACTCACCCAGATTCAGGCGCCGCCAGGGTGCCCCCCAAACAAGAAGTACGTCCCTCCGGAGTTCCGGATTGACTCCTTACCTGGGCTCATGTCTCCCCCTGCACTGGCCATCCTGGACAAACCCGCAAACTCCATCTCCTTCGTCGTCTCATGCCCCACCTGTGCGCCAAGCAAGACATCATGCACCCTGCCGTCAGACCGCCTAGTCCCATTACCGATTCCCCAATGCCCTTGGTCTCACCTGGCCGTGGACTTTGTAACTGACCTTCCCCTGTCACAGGGTCACACGCGATCCTCACTGGTTTAAGAGGAGCGAGACCGTCTAAGAACAAGTACATCTGCAGATCTCCCGGGCGATCCGCAGATACCAGGTCCAGGCCAACAGGCCGTGAACTCCGGAAGCCAACTACCGACCTGGCGACCGGGTGTGGTTGTCTACCCAAAGTGTTGAGTGTTGACCTCCGCACTCAGGGAAGTTCTGGCACCTTGTTATATTGGTCCATTCGAAATCACTAAAGTACTTAACCCTGTCACTGTTCGTTTGGCTCTTCCACCCCACATGCGCCCTCACCCCGTTTTACATGTGTCTCTCCTTAGGCCCTGGATCCCTTGTCCGCTGGAAGACACTCCACCTATCGAGCCACCCCCGTTGGAGGTGGACGGTGCCCCCGCCTACACGGTCCGCCGGCTGCTAGATTCCCGCAGGCGGGCTTTACAGCTGCAATACCTCGTGGACTGGGAGGGTTACGGTCCGGAAGTACGATGCTGGGTGGACGCCAAGGACATCCTAGACCCCCTCCTCATTCAAGACTTTCACGCCACCCACCCGCACCGCCCAGCTCCTCGAGGACGCGGCCGCCCCCGCAGACCCGCTGGGACTCACTCCCCTTCGCCCTCTGCGGGTCCCTTGGGGGGGGCACTGTCACACCCTTTGGCGGTTCCAGCGACCTAACCCGTCCCATCACACGCGCACCGTCAGCCGCGTTTTGATTGCACCTCATTAGATTCATCGTGTTTTTCCATGCCTCAACACTTTTGTCTCACCCCTCTGGTTCTCGTTTTGCCTCACCTGGTTTCTGATCCTGGACTGTTTGACCCTGTTTTTGCCTAATGACACTGATATTTACTTTTCAGTATTTCAACTCTGGGCTTCAAATGACAATGGTCAAGTGGAAGCAGTTGTTGGACCATACAAATTATATTATTCCTCTTTTCGGACACTGCAAGGGACAGAGTGGTTGGCTGATGAAGTAAGAATTAGATATTACTGAGGATGCATGATGATGATAGTAATGTGACCTTGTTTGTGTTTCAAGGTCTTACTATTCCTAATAATAAAATGTTAATCACACTTTGGGGTCCAGTTTACTTCCATTAACATAAAATTACAATAGTATTATTTATTAATGAATTCATGGGAAATGTATTGTTCCACAGGATAGTCATGATTATGGGTCAACACAAAACTGTTTAATATTTTTCATGTATTTATGGGTCATTGATGCATACCTGCACCACCTGATTAAAGCACATAAGGCAAGAAGAATTTGTAGATGTATATCTTCCTTTACTATTTTCAAAAAATGTTAGTGTTTCATTGTAATACTTTTATTTTTCCTCAGAAAGTGCAGTGGTTGCTTCTTCTTTGTTTGCTTGACAATTTTAGTGTCTCCGTCAGGTAAAATAATAATTATTATTATTATAATTATTCCTCACAAATGTGTTCATGCCAGAGGAATTACTAATAATTTAAAATGTTTGTTAATACACATTGTTGTAGTTTGCAGAGACCTTTCTTTTGATGGGACACATTGGCAGTGTGCTGACATAAAAGATGCAGTAAGCAATGCCCAAATAGAGATAGCCTTTTTATTACTTAAAAACAAAGGTAAGTTGTGAACGAACTTAGCATCCTACTTTTGGAAATTAGTTTAAATGTAAGCTTCTAATGGAAATTACATACTGACTTTCTTTAGGTAATGCAAATGACTACTGCATAGTATGTATGTAAGTCAGTATGTTAGTAATGGATGCTGACAATTGCATGATTGAAATGGTAAATATCAGTCAAGATGATGCTTCATATTTTTATTAAAGGATTACAATGAATGAGTATCAATTGTTTTTGTTTTCTTTTTACTTTGCAGTTTGTTTATTTTCTTCAGTTAATCATTTAAGACTTATTTTTAGGTGCAGTGTGATGGATGTGATTGCTGGGCACATTTTGAATGTGCTCAGTACGACAAAGAAAACGACACCAGCTACCTCTGCAGAAAATGTTCACTTGTATGAATGTCTGTTTTTGTTTGTTTACTTTTTGTTATGAATGTGTGCACTACGAGATTTTTTAAATGTATTTTACAGACGGTATGAAGTAATTTGTATTGATCAAAAGAGCGATTAAATATGTAATGTATACCTAGTTTGCATAACATTTGCATTCTTATGTTAATTAAAAGCAGACTAAACATGTCAAGGTTATAAAAGGTTATACATTTGATTAGCATATAGTAGCAGGACCCAGGTATGTCAAAAGTCAACCATATCACATCTGTTCAAAGTGATAATAGTCTTTATGTATTTCCATAAAAGCAGTGCATGTGTTAAGTGCTCTGCATTCTGCAGATAGATAAGTTTAGTTTTAAGTGTTAAGTTTAGATAAGTTTAACTTGTTACTAGCTCCTAGCAGTTTGCTGTTCCTAACTACTTTATTATCATTCTATATATTACCTAATTGATTGATACTTTAACAACTTAACTGTCTTCCTTCCTGTTACCGATCGATTATTTGTATCTGTTGCTTATCATTTTTTTAGAAAGTTTACGAGTGACCAGCTTGTGTCTATAGTGTGTTTGTTTATTAGCGTTTAGCAAATCTCCTATATCCATTTAATTTCGGCTTTGTGTTCGTTACAGTTTAACCATTTAATTTCGGCTTTGTCTTTGTTACAGTATAAATCTATAACTCTTCTTAAAGTCGTTTTTTACTCCATGTTTGTTATTAGCATTGTTTATTTGTTTAATAGTCGTTAGCGAATAACAAACTCATACTTAATTTTGGCTTTATCTTCGCCGTAGTCTAATTTTATAACTTTCTACTTTCTACAGTTGTTTCCCAGTATTCTCTTTACAGGAAATTATTACGGTGACTTTTACAGATTTTTCATGCACTCTTAATTGACACCTTTGGACCTTTGGCTCCAGTGTATGAAGATCTACAGCAGGAAGTCTACTGTACTCAGCTGAATCACCTGTGCTCACATTCTAAACCATCAACCCACAACCTCACCCAAAGCTAAGTACATTTAATTGATTAATTATATTAGCTGTAACATGGCTCCTGTTTTGCTTGTTCCCTGTGCTGAGTGTGGCATGTTTAGCTATTCTTCTTCCGTCATTAGTGTAAATTTTGTTTGTGGTAGGTGTAGGCTTGTAGCTAGTCTGATGGAGAAGATTGTGATGTTAGAGGCGCGCATCCAGACATTAGAGACGGCTAGCTCTGATTCTAGCTTAGCAATTCTGGATGCCACAGGCATAGTTAGTAGTTAGTTAGACATAATAGGGAGCCTTAGTGAGCTTCAGAGCCGTAGATTCTCTAGGATAGTTATTCATGTAGGGGCTAACGATATACGCCTT
>JAUZST010017703.1:0-33610 GCA_034779995.1 Parotocinclus haroldoi
ACACATACATATACACACATATATACACACATACATATATTTATTTATTTATTTATTTATTAAATGCCTAAGGCTTTGGCACAGTACTGTAGATTTTTCTTAGAAAAGCAAGACGGTTAGGTTAAATTATTATAAGAAATATAACTTAATAAATCATCTCAAATCCAAACAGGTTATTTCATCCAAGGCATCTTAGGTATGCGGTGAAAGACAATAATATTTATAACTACAACTAAAAAGCCTCTCTCAATTCATTCAAGTTAAGACGCTCTTAACATGCTTAGCATTTTATGTGAAGATAAATAATAAGAGATTCACAAATACACTGTTTAAAGATTCTTGGAAATGGTGATAAATGAGTTATATTAGCTGGTCAGCCAGGGTTAACAGTACATGTTAGGAACATTTAAATATTTCATTTAATTCTCTCATAAAAATCCTTTCAGGGTGGGTCAATTACTTAACTATAGTTAGGGCTGAAGATCTAGGATGTGTGAATATCACTTAAATCATCTCAAGTCCTGTCAAGTTGGTTCATGTTAGTCCTGTTGGAAATATTTGGGTCCAACCGTTACCATTGCTAACCAAAAAAAAAAAAAAATCTAACTGTGGCCTAAGACTTTTGCACAGTACTGTATATGCATTCGTTTCCATATATGGGCTTAAAGACCAAAGAATCTTAGTATTATAAATAAGTATGTTGTTGTCTGGAATCTGTGGCCTGTCCACCTGCTGGAATGTCTACCAACATCATGCTTTGTACTGGCAGACCGGCAGCCGGACAGGGGCTCAGAACGTGATTAATGATTTATAAACCATAAAAGGCAGACAAATAAGTTCAGGTCTTTAGTTAGGGACTGCAGCTCATTTGCAGTCCACTGTAGTCAGCTGGCATTGCAGACTTGACAGAAATCTTCCCCTCCTCACAGTTCGTGCTGGAAGACTGGACAGACAAATGGGAAAGTGGGCCAGCGATGACGAAGAGCAGAGATTTAAGAGTCAGAAGATCCATTAAAGATAGATATGTATCCTGCCTGAGGCTTTATTTCTATATCTGTCCAGCTGGCTGGGAGAGTCTAGCTCGATTTGCAATAGGCCATCATAATAGTCCCTCAGTGCTCCTGCAGAGTCGATCACGCCTTGTGCGGGAGAAAACCAGGAACAGAGGAGAAAGAGGTTGTAGTTTAAATCACCACCTGAGACCTACATTCGCACTGTTGTTTTTTTTTTTTTTTTTTACATTTAGAAGGATCCAGGAGGTAAAAAAAATATGTAATATATAATCGGAAATGGAGTGACGGTTGTTTATTTATTGTCACTGTCCTCCAATCTGTAATCTGAAATTTGGCGGACTCCATGGAAGTCTGCTATCTTGGTGGGACTCGTGGCATTCTGCTCTTTCCTTCAGAAATGCACTAGCTATTCAGTAGCATCTGCCTGATCAAATATACAGAACATGGCTGCATCCTCCATGCATGTGCAGCTGCCCAATGGCATTGTGTGAGCAGCAGTTTGAAAATATGTGGCTGGCTTGGTGTCTTGGTGGAAGCATGTCTTTGGCCTACTCCTCCCAAATTGGCTGCTTGTGTCACTACACTCGTCTATTGAGTGGAAATAGGACTTGGCTAAATTCGAGAGGAAAAAAAAAAACTGGATATTTCATTTAACCACACAAAAATTAGTTATCTGTGAATAAAATGACCTAATAACTTGTAAGAACTCCATGTACATGAGTAACAATGCCATTTGGCATGGAGTGGCAAATTCACCCAAGGAAGATGGGTCCCTGTTCGAGCCCTGACCCCAAAGAAACTTTCTTTCCTACAACGTTTAGGGATTTTTGCTTATCTCGAGATTGGCCCTAGCTGCTAGAGTAGAAGATAATCTAAAATTGTAAAGCAGCATTGAGATAATGCTCCATAATAAAAAGCGCTATATAAATAAATCTTGACAAGTTTGTGGATGTAGGCAACATGAAAGTTCAGCCACTTTTGCAAACTATTGCGTGGGCTTCTAGAACCAATTCTTGCTTGGAAGTTAAACGATTTTTAGGCAGTTCTTACCATCACCTCAAACACGCAAGGTGACTAATGTTTTGTCCGTGGAGCTTACAAACTTCCCCTAGAGGTCTGAGTGCAACGGTACACACAGAACTCAGCCAGAATAAGGAAAAAGCATAGAACTTTAACTGTGAGACAGCTTCCTAATAACACTGCAGCAGCTTCGGTTTAACGTGACTGGCTTCCTTTATCTTTGAAGAAGCATGTATCAGTCCCTTCCGGATTGGTAGTTGTGGAGTAGAAACTGATCTATGACTTAATTAGGAGACTTAATTAGGAGGCGCACAGCCCAGATCAGCAATGACATAAACTTGTTCTACATCTCTATGGTCCCAGCAACACACAGAGAAACCAGAAGTAACTTTAAGACAACTTCCTCCTGACGGTGGCTCCCTGCGTCTTTGAGAAAGCACGTACCAGGCCTTGAACTCCCAGACTGGTAGTCGTCGTCTGGAAGGGAAGACAGAGCCAGTGGGTAGAAATCTGCTGTGACTAAATTAGGAGAAATTGGACAAAATCCAATATCAGAGCCAGAAACGGGATATTTCAAGCTCTAAATATACACTGTGTGAAAGAAGAAGAAATGCAGACATAATGAGCAGACCGGCAATGATATAAATTTGCCCTGTTTGGCTCATAAAGCTTCAGTACACAACAAACTCAGCCCAAGGACATTTTGCCATTAAAGACCAATCCTTCAACTAATAGGGTCATAAGAAAAGACTGTGGGAATGTAAACTTCGGGATTCCTAATCACATTGCACCAGTAGCAGTTTGAAACGATGTCTCTAAAATCTGAATAGAGTAAAAAAACTCTAAATCTAAACTTGGGTCAGTATATTATGCTGCTCACAACAATGAGGGTACATTTCACAATGAATATGAAGCCATTAAAAAAAAGAAGAACTTGATTTTATTTCATTAAACAAGATCATCAGAAAAGCAAATGATTGCGCAAATAGGATGTAAACTCAATTATGGTGATTGAGTAGCAAGTGATATAATCATTGGGATGAGCAGAAGCATGTCAAACTGGACGAGTGTGCTCCACATGGACTGTTAAATGGAGTGTGTGGTCACCCAAGACTCCCAAATCACACTGACAGTGATGGGGCATGGACAGGATCAGACTGTCTATTCATTTTGTGATATGGCCTAATTCTTCAGTATTTGCAATACATTGGACACAGGCTGCTCAAATTATGATTAAGATGTGACTAATGGTGTTTGTTTGGTTTTGTTTTTTACTACAGCGGCTGAACATCAAAACGTGAAGCATGAATACTATCCATACGATGTGCACAATAAAACCTTGTACCACGTCCTTTTGAATTATATGAACAGTTGTGCAGACTTTTGCATTGAAGTGGTATTCTTACATCCGATAAGAACACAACGTCCATCAACGTTGTAAAGCAAACAGTCATCTCATGTCAGTTAGTGATTCCACAATTCTTAATCTATTGCATTAGGTCACCATATAAACCAGCGAGTCCGTGGTTCTTCAGTTTTACATTTCCAAAAGTGCTTTAAGATCCACCCAACATAATCTATTCCTAATAATCAAGAATCTAAATAAGAATACACTTTAAACTGTGAAGGTTTTTTTTTGTAAGAGAGAGAAAGACAAGGCAGGGTTAGTTGAGGTAAGTACGGAATAAGTGGGGCTTCATATGGTTCAGCTGTCTGAACATTGAGGGGAAGTTCATTCCACCACTTAGGAGCCAAAACAGAGAAGAGTCTAGAATACCTTCCTTGTCCCCTCAGAGACGGGGGGGACCAGTCGAGCAGTGCTAGAGGACCGGAGTGAGCGAGGTGCAGTGCGGGGTGTAATAAGTGCCGGTGAGGTAGCAAGATGCAGGTCCATTTTTAGCTTTGTAAGCAAGCATCAGAGTTTTAAATCTGATACGAGCAGCTACAGGGAGCCGGTGGAGAGAAGAGAGCGGAGCAGTGGTGTAGCGTGTGTGAACTTGGGAACATTGAACACAAGTCTTGCAACTGAATTCTGGATCAGCTGTAAGAATCGGATAGCGGTCAGAGGAAGCCCCGCTAAGACAGAGATGCAGTAGTTCAGTCTGGAGATGACAAGGGACGGAACCAGAATGGACACAACCGAGAGATCTCAGCAATGTGGGAAGAACAGGACAGTCTGTTGCCCATAGTTACCCCCAGGTTGTGTTTCATCTTTTCATTTTACTTTAACTTTAAAAAAAATGCCATTTTGATAATATTAATCTTAAAATATATATAAAAGCATACGTGTGACAGAAGTCCTTTTGAAAGGGTGAGCGTATTAATAGTTTTGGTTTTTTAATATAAACCAGGTTTTAATGTTTAAGGTTTTAGACTGACACAAAAACAGACATAAAATGTGACATTTGGGGTTTTCATAATCGAAGAAAAACTCCATAAATGTAATGTGTTTTACATTCATTTCATTATCACTGTAATCTGTATGTTTTTAAACACCTGTTAACAGTGCACTGGACATGCACAATACTAATTTCTACTTGTGCTTGTAGTCGATGCACAGTAAAACAATATTCATGAAACTAAACTAAATACAAAATAAGTCAACAAAACATCAAAGAGTGCTATAAATAATATGTATGACAGTAAACATGTACATGCTAAACCTTTTTTGTTTAATTAGACAGAGCTAAAAGAAAAGTTTTATTTGCTGTTACACCTTGATTTAAATCTTTAAAATCGTTTAAAAAAAAAAAAGGAACCTGCTTAACTGAAGAGACACTAATCATCCGGGGATAGGGAAAGTGTTTAGCTGTTGTATAGTTTGAAAGACTGGCACTCGGAAATGAATTTAAGAGTATCTGGAGCAAATGTTGATTTTCCATTAAAAATGTATCCCACAGTAAAATTACTTTACTTTTACTACAATTACTTTACGAAAATACTTTAGCCTTGGAAAGGTTACTTAAATGTAACGTGTTACTACCCATATCTGTTGAGGACACTTTACAAGTTAAGATCCATCGTTCGACTTAAAATGGTAGAAGAAAAGACCGTGGGAATGTATTATCAGCAGCAGCGTAAAATGATTTGAATGGCTTCCTGCTTCTTAGTGGACATATGTCCAATTTCTTGTGGTTGATTTGTGAGAGGGAGGATTCAGCTAGTGGGCAGAATCTGACTATATCTAAATAAACTATAACTGGTAAAAGGTATTGCAAGCAAAGACTGAAATTTCAGGTGTTAAATATACAGTCAATATACAACGTGAAAAAAATGGAGACACGAAGTTCTGATGGGCAATGCTAAAGCCTTCAGAGTTTTACGAGGTCATGATCCAGGTCATTTTGAGGATAAAGATCAATCAGTTAAATAATAACAGTACAAGAAAAAAAAATTGTGGGACTGTGGTGGATTAGTAGTTAAAGGAAAATGACCAAGGACCAGAAGGTCAAGGGTTCAAATCTCACCTCTGGCAAGGTGACACTACTGCGCCATTGAGCAACGCCTTGAACCTACAATTGTTTACATTTACAGCATTTATCCAGAGCGACTTACAACTCAAAGTCTTACAATTCAGGCAATGGTGGGCTAAGGGCCTTGCTCAAGGACCCAGCTGTGGCAGCTTGGCAGAGGTGGGATTTGAACCCTGGACCATCAGGTCCGCAGTCCAGTACCTTAACCACTAGGTTGTCTTTAGTTGTCCATCAGTTATTAGTTATAAAGATAAGGGCGTCTGCTGAACGACTAAATGTATCCAATCTTTGGATTTGGACATTTTTCTGTTAGACAGTTGTTGTTGAAGTTTGTTTTTTTTTCTTTTTTTCAAACTTCAGACATTCCTTAATTCCATTAGCATTTGATCGATTTCTTATTAAATGAAGTCGTGTAATGCAGTTTGAAAATGACTGCGAATTATTCAGCATTTTAAGCGAGGTGGTTACCGAACATGAAAGACCCACTCCGGAAGGAAAGCAGACGTTTTAGGTTCAGACAGTCCATTAAAATCTACTGGTACTTTCCACATGTCAGTTTCTGAGTGGCCGGCTATGGTTTGTATAACCTCTGGAAAGCTCTCAACCCGCTCCTGCCTTCCAGCCTCTTTGTCTCTCGCCGCACTGAATCATACACTTCATCTTTAGGCACTAATCAGGTGTTGTGGGAAATCAGTCGGGTTTGCCTTATGGCTGCACACGTTGCCATAGGTGCACGATGATGATGTGCGCATCATTTATGCGGGATTGGATTGGCGGGTAATGGAGGATTCAGAGCGGTATATAAGAATCAGGGTCTGTTCATGATCTGTTTACTCAGGCAGAGCTCCAAATGATTTTCCGTCAACGATCAGTATCAATCAGTTTTAGTTTAATTCAGTTTGAAATATCATTTCATCTCCATCCGTTGCTGCTTCTACTGTGTCATGCTCCAGGTACCGAAAGCTTGATTACAGTACTCAGCACTTTATAAAAGAGAAATGAGTTCTTAACAACTATTGATTGCGTGCTAAGATGAAAAGTGTTGTTGTTAATTAGGGCCCAGACTTTTACCAGGTGTTTCATTTATTAGCAGAAATGGTCTGTGCTTTTGTGTTTAACCCCCGTATAATGTGATGTGAACCAGAACTGCGGAGTCGAAGCGAGTCGAACATGTGCACGACTATTTTATTGGTCTGGGAGTTTATCACGGAGAACAGATCGCTCTGTGCGCGTGTTTGGTCACAGTGTCCGGGCAGGCAAAACTGTAATATACAGAGTATAGATCGAGAGGAAGAAGAATGCAGCTCATATCAGAAAACATTCTGCTTGAGGTTGCAACAGTACACCGCTCTGCTCCTTCAAATCCTCAAATGCTCCACAGTCAATACTGAAAAATATAGAACACTATTTTGGGGAAGATTTATAGTCTGTTCTTTTCACTCCTACGACAAGGAAACTGAGCTCAATTGCAGACGGAGTTTCTCTCGGAAGTATTGACCGTCGTAGTAATATATCTTTCGTTTATTATTGCTAAATGTTTATTATTATGCCTTGTAATAACCGACCCGAAAACAAATCATAGCCGAAGAGTGAAAATCAATTCCCAAGTCCAATCAATCCAAAAGAAATTTATGCAATAAATAAACAGCGCAGGCCAGCTCGGTGGGTAGCATCAATGCCTCACAGCAAGAAGGTCTTGGGTTCAATCCCAGAATGGGGCGGCCTGGATCCTTTCTGTGTGGAGTCTGCATGTCCTCCCCGTGTCTGCGTGGGTTTACTCCGGATACTCCGGTTTTCTCCCACAGTACAAAGACATGCGTCTTAAGTTAATTGGTGTCTCTAAAGTGGCCCTTAGTGTGTGATTGTGTGCTTGACTGTGTGTGTGTGTGTCCTGCGATGGATTGGCGCCCCATCTAGGGTTGTTCCTGCCCTTGCGCCCAGAGTTGCTGCGTGGGCACTGGTTGGCCCGCGACCCCGTGTGGTTTAAGCAGAAGAGAAAGAAAGAATTAATTAATAAAAAAAAAAAAACAGCAGTGTTAAGTTTGGTGGCAAAAAAATGTATCAACAGAAAATGAAATAAAATGAACTCTCAAATTTGGGTCTGAAAATATTTGTCTTTTTTTTTTTTAAGTTATATCTGTTTCGAGCAGCCTGTATATGAATTGTATTAAAAAAAAAATAAAAAAAATCAACAACGTGCATTTACCATTCAGGTGTGGGTCCTGTCAGGGAACCTGCACTGAAATCTAACTGCAATGTAACCTGAGAAATATGGAAATCAACTCAGAACCGCCTGCTTCTCGTGCTGTTTACAGTTTCTACTGGCAAGTGATGATGGTTACTCCATCAAATGTCACGGTTCTAACAAATCTGCATAACATCCTTAAGCGAAGACGAAGGCACCAAGTTCAGGAATGTTTAGAAGGAGATGGCTGATAAAATGATTAATACAGCCAAGTTCCTGATTGCAGCCGTAGGATACGCCACTACCGCTTTCTCTGACGAGTCATTTGAGGTTGGTTTTAGGCGATGGTATCTGTTCAAACTGCTAAAAACAATTTAAAAGTTTGTTGTGGGGATGAGGTCTGCTTGTCCTCCATTACTGTTTGGCCAGCTATGTAGAGCTGTGTCTCGGAAAGACGGGTCCATTCAGAGCTGGAACTAACAGGGGTGCTATGGGAAAAGCACAAAGGTAACCGCCTCAATCTGCCGTCATTGAATGGATAAGCTCATATGGAACTGCAGCCGGTTATAAACCACCTTAGCACTTACAGTGAAAGGAACGTGTTCTCTTCGTTTACTTGGCGCATTTGCTTAATCTTGAGTCAAGCCGTGCGATTCATTTCAGCCGATTTGATTCATGGTTCACCATTCAGCACACGGTGATTTAGATTCATAATAGCCCTTGCTCAGGAAACAAAACATATTTTTTCATATACGAGTCCTATGGTTAGTAATGACAGCCAACTAAAAGGACTGAATCCTCTTTCAGGCGGAGCAGTTAACCAATTGAAAAAAGGGTACAAATTGTTCAAATTTCAAATAATTGCAACCCCTGTCACATACCTCACACTGGGTCGGTCCACTAACTAATAAAACTACACCTATATTGTATCTTATTGTATATTGTGCACTGTAATAGAGAAAATATCCAGTGAGCTGTAGTTCAATGGCCGAAATGCCTTGTGGCTGCCGCTTTGTTTTGCTAACTTTTTTTTTGCTAGTTTTTACATCTCCAGTCCTTGTGGGTCCTAAAATGGTTAGCAGTGACAGAAAAGTACTAAAAGGACTGGATCCTCTTTGCTTTCAAGCCGAGCAGTTTGCATTAGCAGCTAGTGCACGGAGTTCACCGGTAGAGTAAGTGTTTTTCTTTTACTTTTCACTTTCAATCCATTACTCACTATATGGCATGAGACTTGTCAACACTGTATTAACAAATAATGATTCTGGCCATTTTTTGGTTAACGTAGTGTTAATAGAAGTGTTAATGTGTAATAGGCTCTGCTATGATACAGTTTAGACTGTATTAAACTCATAGTTTCAAGAATTTCTGTATATTTACTTACTTGTATGTACCTGCACCTGTATAATATAACGTAATGCACACAATCTCTTATATTGGGGGTCCACAACAACTAAATCAATTTATATTATTCCTCATGGGAAACTCGACAAGGCTTCTGGAACAAATTAAGGACGAGAACCGATGTACCATTGTATATAATTTGAGCACGGGAAGAACTTGTGCTAAGTGTACGAATAGTTGTGAATAACTGCGTCCCACTTTGTTTGTCTTGGTTTATCTACTAATTAACGAGTTAAATATTAGTTTATTTGACTAATATATTAGTATATTTTCTATACTACACCACGTTTTTTCTATTCACACAGACTCATCAAAATTGGACAACAGAAGACTGGAAAAACGTTGCCTGCTCTGAGGAGACTCAATTTTTAGGGAATACATTTGGTGTAAACAACATGAAAGCATGGATTCATCCTGCCGTGGATCAGTGGTTCAGATGGTGATGTTAGCGGTTTCGGAGACATTTTCTTGGCACACCTTGAGCCTCTTCATACCAACTGTGCATCGTTTAAATGCCCCAGTCACGGCTTAGCTATACAGGCCAGGACTCTGAGATGGCAATGGCAAGCAGTGCACTGCTCTACTGCCCGAAAATCCTTAGAATAGCTACATTAGCCTACCTTAGCTACAGTACCGTATGGGCAGCAAACATAGCTTGGCTGATTAACTACATTTAAGCTACGTGGCATATTTTGTACATTTCATCTTCCGCCGATGCATTTGCTTAACCTACAGGTTACCTCCAGCAACAGATGTTACAAACCGCACTTCCTCCCTTCTATTCAAATGAACAGGCAGAGTTAGACTACAGAGAACAGCGATATCTGAACGGATTGTATGTCAAACTGTTTATAGGCTTCTGTGCTGAGGGACGCTGGAGAGCGGAGAGAGACTGTTAGATGAGTTATTCAATTTTTCACCACTTGCCTGGACTGAATTTAGCTGGAGTCCGACATGCCCTGCAGGCCTGGTGAGAAAGAAAAGATAAAAAAAAGGTCACGGCGCGTATTGCCGTGGTAAGACATCTCCTCTTTGTAATCTACGGATGACTTTCCCCAGGAAATGACTTCTGTTGCAGTTCAGCCGCCCTAATCACAGCCCATCATGCGCCATCTTAAATAGCCATGTTTTTATATAAACTATTTTACCGCTGAAGGGAAGCGGTAGATCAAAATCAGCCGAGGAACACTTCCAAATTATCATTTCCCTCCGTTTATGACATGAAATGAGTAACATTTCGCTACCCATCAATTTATCAAGGGGCACTTTTCCTCACCGCAGCTCGTCCTGGCTGGTCCATCATTACAGAGTGGTGCAGCAGGCTGTCAGTCTTCTTCTCCTCACCAACTCCCCTAGCTAAACCTATTCAATCTCCAGCAACAACAAAAAAAAAAAAAAGCATTCGCTCAGAATTATGAGTTGCTGTCGTAATGAAAAACAGCTTTCAGAATTTATCCAGGATGTTGGCCTGAAAGGACGCTTTTTTGAAAACAAAGAGGGCGCCAAGAAGCAAAGCAGTGCCGTTTTAATCCGGTCGGATTGTCCTTTTAGATCCTTCTCAGCGCTCTCTTATACTGCCTTGGTGTGGCAGACCTAAATACCACCCCCACTTCCTCCTCGACACACTTGTGAGTAAGGCTGCTTCATTGCCTACAAACAGTCAAGTGAAAAGACTCTCATTAGTGACGGGGGATGTTTGATAGGAACTTAGACGCCTTAAATAAAACATGTGCTTTTTACAACCTCGACTACACAAAAAAAAAAAAGGATAACGCACGGCCCGAACGCTCACACTCGCATTGTACACCTACGCACGTGCGTGCACGCAACCTACACACCTACGCGCACACAGTGGAATTCATTTCTCAGCAATTCTCCAGCCCTCCAGCTACTGGAAGCAGATGCGGACATTGATCAAACTGACTTCTAACATGCAGAAGTGCAAAATCCCCACCTTTAAAATCCCTCAACAACTAAACATGCGCACACATACAGATCCCGTATGGACAATAGTAAATGAAGAGCTCTGGATGAAACGATCGTACAGACAGACCATCTGAAATCAAGATGCACCACACAGATTGCTAAACACAACCGTTCCTCGACAGGAATATGCCAGCATTTTTCAGCTCGACTACAATTAATAACCTGCATGCATGTTAAAGCCATTCCCGGTATAGAGGAAACCAGTTCATTACACAAACACAGCAAAAGGCTGCAATCACACAGTGCTGTATTGTGTTATGGCTGCGTAATATTTAACACGCTTAAAAGATGTGCGTCATTGGCTTCGAAGCAAATCAGAAAGAGTTGGGATGTTATGTAAAAGGCTAAAAAGAATCAACCTAGTATATTTCATGTTTTGGTCAACTTCATTTTATTTGCTAATAAACATCCGTCTCTGCTTTTTGGACCTGCAACATATTCCAAAAAGAAAAGTTGGGACAAGGCAATTTATGGTTAGGAATGTTTATGTCATTTCAGAGAGGTGATGGAATTAAGTTACTGTAGTCATGATATGGTACAAAAGTGGCATCCACTAAAGGCTGAGTCTTTGAGACGTACTGGTGGAAAGAGGATCTACAGTTTGTCAACAGATGTGTGGGAAAAAATTTAATGTTTAAAAACAATGTTCCCCAAAGAAAGACTAGAAAGAGGGCTCCTCTGCTGCAGCATCACTTACTGGTTTTCATCGACCTGTCCCACCGTGCCCAGGCCACCCCAGAGGGCAGGAACTCTCTCCATCCTTGGCAGGGGACAATGTGCCTCCAGCAGCATAGGCTCCAAAAACCTCCCTTACTATGGCAAAAAAGGGTTAAAAAAAAAAGTAAGGAAAATCCTCTCTTTTTTCATTTTATAGGTCCTGAACCTCGTTTTAGACCTTTGTTTTGTTTCAGTATCGGCTGTTTTGCCTGTCAACTTAAATTTACAGACTTCATGTGGACAAACAGAACATGCACATAGCCTGTGGCTGCACAGGGATGCAGGGATGTGAAGCAAGTTGCTCGATCCAGCCAATTGTGTCTCAGAAATATGCGGCATATATTGAAATCTTGAGTTCACACTGTATGCAATGAAATCAAAGTTCCCACTTTTTTCTGATTTGGGGTTATACATCTGCATTTGCACGGCCAGCTGCATTTGCATCCCACCACTGCAGAGAACCAGGTTTGAGTCCTGGCAATGCCTTCTGACCAGGTTCGACAACGCATGCAGACACGATCAGTTGTGCCTCTTGGAGGAGAAGCCAGTTGGCAGACCTTCAGGTGCTGCAAGACACCTCTGCTCACAGAAATTAGGGGGCATTTCATTTTTAAGTGTTTCTTAATTTTTGTGAGTAGTGTATAAGAACGTAGAACAGACGGATATTCGTACTCACGCTGGCAGTTTATTTACTGCAATAACCATAAGAAACTTGCTCATAGAGTTTCTGAGAACCAGAATTCAGAGGCGTTACTTGCAAAAAAAGAAAGAATAAATGAAATTCATTCATCCTGGCTTGACTAGTTCAGCACAACGCTTTCTGCTACTACTAAGTGCAACAATGCGCCTGCGCACTCATTTGGGGGTCTCTTAAAGAGACAGTACACATATTACCAACTTATGGGTTGATGCTTTGTTTTCATGTCATGTGGGCACACCGATGAAAACCGGGCGGATGAACGATAACTGAAAAAGTCAACAATATCCGAATTGTACGATGACTAGGGCAAACGGTAACCGAGGTTCCACTGTATATACTAACCCATCCTCCCCAGAGAACTCCCGCTCACTGGATATATACACTGGTCAAAGCTAACAGAAAGACAACAGCAAATCACATAGCACCTTGTTACAACTGCAGTATGCAGAACATCATCTCTGAATGCATAACACATCGAACCTTGAAGCAAAAGGATGCGAGCGGATTGAAGCAACAGCAGCAGAAGATCACACCAGCTGTCACTCCTGTCAGATAAGAACAGGCACCTGAGGTTACAATACACAAGGGTTCAACTAAATTGGACAAACAGAAGATTGGAAAAACGTTGCCTGGTCCGATGAGTCTCAGTTTCTGCCGCAACCATCGGAAATGTATCCGACTGGTATTGGCGGCGTAATACAGCGGGTGATATTTCCCCTCCACCCCGCGTTTAAACCCCACAGCTTACCCGAGTAATGTTGCTGACCATGTTCATCTGTTTCTGAGATGGACACCATGCTCGCCTTCTAATGGTAAACTCAGGCACGATAACACGTTATGTCACAAAGCTCAAATCATCTCAAACTGGTTCCATTAACATGGCCAGGAGTTCACTGTTCTCAAATGGTCGCCAGACCTCAATCCAATTAAGCATCTTCGGGATGTGGTGGAACGGGGAATTTGCATCAGCAGCCAAACAAATCTGCAGCAACTGCATGATGCTCTCATGGCAGTATGGACCAACATCTCTGAGGATCTTTCCAGCAAGATGGCAAAAAGTGACCAGGAACGCATAGAATTCAATTGTGCAAATTAATTTCAATTAATTTCTCTTCTGAGAGTGCCCAAGCCTGGGGCTGTGTCACTGAGTCAGCAGCTCTGAATACAGGCATATGAATGATGCACAAGTAGGCAGAAGCAATAAAAATAAATAATTCCTGCTGCTGCTTCTGGTATGCATTTATTCATTTGTTTATGTGGGCATTTGAATTAGTCAGCAGCAGAATTATTGGCACATTTAATAAAGACAGCTTCAACAGTTTATGAAAAATTTCGTTTTGCCCCCCACGCACAGAAAGAGAACGCAAAGGAATCAATGCGGGAGATTTGTAGAAGCAGGTAGTATTTGAGGGTCATGCAAATCTCCAAATCTACAAATAGACACCAGCTTCATGCCTACAAGCTACCTGAAAGGTGTGCCAAAATACTTTTTGTAAAGCCTAATTATGTCTGTTCCTGAAGTTCACAAGATGATCTTGGAACCAGTTTCTGTAGCCAAATGGGATTGGAAATGGAGCTTAATGTGGGATTGGCATTAAGAGAAGGATAGTTATGTGAAAAATAACCTGAAATCTCATATTTTGGTAAGGGATACATGATGCTGATTTTGTTCTGTCAAAGACCCAGGAAGCAAGGCTTCTGTGTAGTACCATTACATTTTCAACAAAAACCCTGCTTCTTTTGCCAAGACACAACAACTGGGTCATGGGTGGATCTTCAAGTAGGACTCGAATCCAAAAATACAACAAAATGCACACAAAAATGGTTCAACGAGCATGAAATTAAGCTTTTGATACAAACATTACAGTCCTCTGACCTAAGCCACTTTGAAAACATGTGAATGAGCTTAAAAGGATAGGATTCACAAGATCATGGAGGATCTGGAGAAGATCTGTATTTAGGAGAGTATAGGGATCTCCAATGTCATCATGCATTATATGAGAAGACTCTGTAGTGCACTGGGTATGAAATTCTGGGGTACCAGTATTTGTATGCCGTGCGTGTTGTCTTGGAATAAAATTACTTTTTTTCAGCATGGGAGGAAGCTAATTAAGGATACATTTCTTTTATTGCATACATTTCCCACATATCCTTAAAGCTTTAGAGCAATAAATAAGTGAATAACAAACACAAGTGTGTCATGCTTGTAGTACTGTAGATGCTGGAAAAATGCAGGGTATCAAGTTAACCAAATACTCATGGCCACATACAACATCTAAGCACATTTTTATTTATATTTGGCATACCACAATGGGAGGAATGGTTAGAGACGTGATGGGTTAATTGGTTGCTTTTTAATTGTCCCATTGTTGTGTCGCCATAGCGATTCTTACAACAGAGCATTGTCTCAAAGCATGGATATAACCTTGCTCCTTTCATGAAGAGTCATTGATGGTGATGTCATGACAATACACCAAACAAAGTGCGAGTGGGGTGTCAGGGCAGACCATAATCAGGAAAGAAAATTCAGCCAATCATCTGCTTCATTCATCTTCTCTGAGTAAAGATGAAGATTTAAAACATGAGAAATCAGAATGGCATTACTGTTCAATTCCCAGTCCAGAATTCTCCTGTATGGAATTAGTTTTCTTTGTATTAGCATGGGTTTTTTTCCCCAAGTCCAAGAAGAGGGCAGAGGCAAACAAAGACAACGAACAATTCGGTCTTAAGGAACAAAGATTTGAACTTTGCAAACAAGAAACAACAAAAAGTGTGTTCTTGTCTTCATTTTAGGCAAGAGGTTTAAGTGACCGAGAATGTGATTTTAAAAATGTGGAGCATTTGAATGGAATCAATAACCTGGCGAATCGGATCACCGTCAGTGTGACGTGAGGACATGAGAAAGTCTGGGACGGAATCCAGAATGCAGGAAGCGGGGGTGTCAGGAATGGCAGTTGTATAGCTGCAAGTGTTAAAGTCTAACATTATTTTTTTATGGTAATAAGGATGAGAAGGTAATCAAACGAGCTGTTTGTTTAGTAACGCTGGTCAGAACAAAATATTTTGGTTGAAATCAGAAATGTTGGTTGTGTGAAATCATTTCAGGATCTCCAGGGACAAAAGTGATCTGTAATCACTCATATGAGGTATCAATAATACAAACAATATGCAAATATAAAAAGGACATAGACATTTTGTTCGTGGCTTGAATTTGCATTTCAGTGAATTACTAATTGCGTAATAGTGTCACAGTAAAGTGTTGTTTTGAATTTGGCTATTAGTCGTACTTCATAAATTGATGGAATCTGTGGCAGAGGTTTATCGGAAACAATTCAACTGAGCAGATCAAGTTAAAGGGATTTGCACAAGGGTCCAACAGTGGCAGCTTTGGGAAAAGCAAGATTTGAACTCACAAATCTGATCAGTATGGCAGAACCTTAAACCACGAAGCTGCACTTCAACAACTGCCCTCATTTAAAAATAGCTTGAGTTTGGAGTTTTTAGTCAGTCATTTAGCAGCTGCAACAATCTTTCAATCATTTCAAACAATTGTGGGTTAAGGGTTTGCTCAATAGCAAAACAGTGTTTGGGCTTAAAGCCTGGACGTTCTGGTCAGTCGTCTATACCGTGCCACCAAACCATCCTGGGTTCCATTTAACACATTTAGCAAACGCTTATCCAGAGCGACTTAGAATTGAGTGGAGCAGTTGAAAACGAAGTGATTTTCTCATATAGTCCAACAAATATTAATCATGGTAAAACCAAGACACAATCTTTATTATTATTGGTCATATCAGCAAACACTGAAATCTTATAGGGATCCATGTCAACCTTGTCGGTAATAACAATAATAATAATAATAATAATAATTTAACACATTCATCCAGAGGATAAAAACTGATCCATACTAGACCTAGACCTTCTTGTCAATAATCCTTCACCGTAACCTCTGAGCCACCACTGCCTATTATATGGCACAGATATTACGAAAAGGGATTAGGTCGTAAACAGCGAACACGCTCCTTTAACACTATTCCAGCCAGGTGCCGCCAGAAGGCACTCTGAAGAGGGGCAAATACTGTGAAAATCCACCCATGAAGGAGGTGAGCAAGATAATTACACTACTTTGTAATGGACCTCTAGCCAACAGGGTCATTAATAGCATAATTAGAGCTGTAATGTGGCTGAGATACCTTTAAAGGTGTATAGTCGAAAAGGGAAGGAGACTCACGCTGGTCTAATTGCTTGTCAGCTTTTGAACGTTTCAGCTGTGCACTTATAGGCATTGAGAAGTTGATTCGGCGCAGTCCACAGTCACGAGGTCGGACTAATTGTCTTTTCCTCCGAGCCAAAGAAGCGTCTCTTCACGCAGAGGAGCAAAACGAGTCTGGGCAGCGAGTGCCGGTTGATGGATTGCAGTGCGTTGGGCTATTTAGGAGTAGCCGTGCTTTGTTTAAGCACTTTTGCATATCCAGCCCACGTAAATGTTAATGCACGCCCACACAAACACATTTGTGCCAACGGGACGAGCTCATTTTTCACCTCGCTCTTGTTCTCTTCAGATTTCTCACTTCCTCCAAACCCACACACGTCAAACACACACACACACACACACACACACACACACACACACACACACACACAAGCCAGCACAAGTACCCTTGCACACTTCCTTTCTGCCTCTGTAACTCCAGGCAGAACCTTTCCATGCAGCATCAGCTGAAACAGGATCCAGCATCTTTGCCTCGGCCGCATCCCAAAACTGCACTAATAACACACATTGTGATCTCTGTCGGCTACGGCCCGCTCCCAGGTTTAGGTACAAAAAGCCCCGCTGGCGTGCACTAATGGAGGGCAAAAGTACTGCAATGCTAAACTGCTGACTTTTCAAAGATGCAATGTCCTATCCGTGATAGAAGCCTTTGTAAATTTGCCGTCCGAGTCACATTTTTTTTTTTTTACTTTATATTGCAATTTGCAGGTCCTACTTCATGCGATTACATTACAGACGCCCTTGTTTTTAGCAGAATGCACACATCTCGTTTCTTGTATTCATTACAGGATCGTTTACACTGACACAGTGCTCACTTTTATTTCAGCAGTCATCACTTACATTTGCCGTTAAAGGAATGGTTCACATTTTGCCCTCTCCCCAAATGTAGTCAATCAGCCAAGATTTCCTTGGCGCCTGCACAGCTTTGCACTGCAGGTACAAAGCTAATGGAGCTATTAGTTATATAAATCTGTCTCACCCAAAATCTTGCCATAAATACATTTCTAGTTCTTCAGAAAAGCCACACACAGTTGAACTCTATCAAAATGAACAAAACATAACGGTGTATCTGAACAGTATGATGTCATGACAAACTCATCTTGTATTAGGACCCCAACCGTTAAGCACAATTTGCTATCGAGTTTTAATCCTGTCAGGGAGTTCAAGAACATCCTTGTCTCAAGGATGTCAGATGGGGGGCTCATCCTTTGGCACGGCAGCGACCCATGCCATGCAATGAAATGCCAATGTACTGTACACAGCAAACACAGAAAGAGGCTCCAGACCATTCCAGACACATCTCATCTAATCTAATCAGCCAATCGGATGCCAGCATCTCATACATCCATATAGGCATGTAGACGTGGTCAGGACTGAAGGATGGATGGGGAAGAACGGTGATTTGAGTGACTTTGAATGAAGCATGGTTGTTGGTGCTAGAAGGGATAGAAGGGCTGTTTTTCATAAACTGCTGATCTACTAGGACTTTTGTTTACAGCCATGTCTAGGATTTACTAAGTATAGACTGAAAAAGACAACATTTTTCAATAAGCAGCAGTTTTCAGGATATAAATGCCTTGTTGATGCCAGACAACAATTATGACAAATACTCACTCGCTAGGGTATGCGGAAGAGCGTCTCTTCCAGCCATGTCAAGTTTCACCAAGCCCTTGAGCCACAGTAACTGAAGACCACACTGCAACTGAGGCAGCAATTCATACAGGCTCACAAAACATTTGCCGATATGCATAATCACCCAAGGAGAACGGGTCCCTTATTGAGTCTTGGTCCTACCAATATTTCTTCAACCGAACCCAGTCCCACCACAGTACAGTAACTCCCTCCATCATTTAGTCACTAGGTCTCCAAGGACCTCCCACTGAGGACTGATTTTTTAAATATATTTTGTTATTTATTTTATTCCTAACTTAAATATAATTATTGCTTTTAATTTCACTACTTACTTAATTTTACTATTAGTTTAATATACTTTTAAGTATTTATTTAATTAACAGCTAGGCCACCCATGGAGGACGGGTCCCATTTCGAGTCTTGGTCCTCCCAAGGTTTCTTCCTTCTACTTTCAGGGAGTTTTTCCTTGCCCAGGATTGCTCAACTTGGGATTGGCCTTTTAAGATAATATAATATTATAAAGCTGCTTTGAGACAATGCTCTGTTGTAAAAAGCGCTATAGAAATAAATTTGAATTGAATTGAATTTGAATTCTTCTTTACAACTTCCAGGGAGATTTCCCTTCCACTGTTTGCTCAATTTGGGATTGGCCTTTTAAGATAACAATGCTATGAAGCTGCTTTGAAATTGTAGCGCTCATTTGTAAAAAGCGCTTTATAAATAAATATGACTTGACCAAACTGGACAAAACGTTGCCTGCTCTGACGTGTCTCGACTTTGGCTGCAACATTTGGAAGCTGGGGTCAGAATTGAACCCAACACGAAAGCACCAACTTGCCTTCCAGCAACAGTTCCGTTTAATACAGCATCCTTTAAATCATAAACCATAGCATAGATGAGCATTGTTGCTGACCATGTCCATCCCACCATGACTGGAGTGTACCATCTTCTAATGGCTACTTCCAGCAGGACAGCACGCATGTTAATGAGTTCACTGTACTCAACTGTCTCCACTGTCACCAGACCTCAAACCGATAGATCACCTTTGGGATGTGGTGGAATGGGAGACTCCCATCAGTGATGTGCAGCCGACAAATCTGCAGGAACTGCATGTCAACATGCACATATTAAGTGTACCTAATAAAGTGTCAATGCATGTAGGCACACGGGTTATTCCTTTTTAGCAAATATCCTTTAAGCACTTCAAAGCTTCACTATTACGACAGATCTGTGTGACAGTTCACCTTCCCTTGTTAGCTCAACAGGCCAGCAAAGCAATGGATGCCGTTTTACCTCTGATAAACTGGGATCATACACGGGATCAGCCAGAGTTAAACCCTGAATGGGGCGCCAGTTCATTGCGTTGTGACGTAAAAACACCACCCGGCAATTACAATGCACACCCAGCACAGAGCGAAAGCACAGGTCCTTCGTTTTCAGTAGCTGGCTCTTACCCTTGAGGCACAGGTGTAGACAAGCTATTTTTAAGGTCTAAAGTGCTACAATAGTCTCTGATTATCACACGTACTGTAATAAGACACAAACTGGAGCTCAGAAGAACCAGAATCAATTATTTTTAAATGTAATGACACGTCTCTGCACACCAGTATGGAGGGATGTGAAATAAATTGTGATACAAATAAAATATTATTGTGTTTGGATATTTGGGATAACCTTGGATGGAACGGAAAATAAACAAATGGATCCTCAGTCGAATCATGTCGAATTATGAACAAATCATAAGCCAATTCAATGGAAAATATTAATTGGAATATTTCCATAAAAGAAAAAAGGAAGGCCAGCAAGCACAACAATTGACACAATTAAATACAACATGAAAAAGACACAAACATAATTACAGCCAATAAAGAAGACATAGGGTTCTGAGAAAAGCTCGATTCAAGTGGTTGCCAGGAAATCTGACCTGACTCAAAAAAATTAATCAAACTATGTATGCAGTTAAAAATTAAACCAGTTCTCTGGAATTGATGGGGACCCGGGATTCGCTTGTGTTGTTGATTTACACTTTGGTCAGGAAGGCAGAGATGTTAACACAATACAGCCTGAACACTAACTGCCTAAACATACACTGAGGCTTAAAAACTTGAAGAATTTGCTCTATTTCTGCAAAAAAACTTGTCCTAAATCATTTAAAAAAAGTTACAGAGATAGAGATATGGAGAGCTTAAAAACAATATACTCGGGAAATAGCTGTGAGCAGCAAAAGTATGTGAACCTCTAAGCCTGGTGCATTCTGTTGTATTAAAAAGAACAGGGATCGGGCACCATCTGACCTTCACAACACAATCGTAAAAGTGAATCTCAGGGCATGAACAAAGGAGATTCTTGCCAAAAGGTTATTGATGCTCATCATACCGGAACAAAAATTATCAAACCACCTGTAAATCTATAGTCAGAGATTGTGTATACATATGGAACATACAGGATCAGTAAAGATTGCTCCAAGAGCAAGGAAAATTCACAAAGGAACTAGGTTTAACTGCTAAGCAACTAAAGACCTCTCTCACATTGGCTATGGTTAATGTTCACCATCCACCATCAGGAGAACACTAAACAACAATGGTGTGCATGGCGGCGATACAAAGAGAAAGCCACTGCTCTCCAAAATGAACATTACTGCCCATCTGCTGTTTGCTAAAGCGCACATGGGCAAGCCAGAAAGCTACTGGGAAAAAATTGAGTGGAGGGAACAGTCCAAAAATGAGCTTTTTGGTTAAAACGAGAAGCCTGGCGAAATCAAATACGGTATAAGAACCGTATCCCATCTGTGAAACATGGTGGTGGAGGAGGAATCTTGGCTTGGACCAAGACAACATCTGACCGTGTTTTGCAATTCAAGAAACTGTTGTGAAGCAAAATAACAACCCTAAGCACACAATGCTACCAAAGCATGCTAAAGGAGAAAAAAAAGTCATGTTTGAAATGGCCACACCACAACATAAACAGAAATGTTGTGAAAGGACCTGACGTGAGCAGTTAGTGTGAAGAAACCCACCAACATCTCTTAATTAGATTGGATTGGCCCAAAATTCCTTCAAGCTGATGTGAAGTGATCAACAGTTGGGAGAACTGGAACGATTGAGACATGGTTATTGCTGTGCAATGGGGGTCACAATATTTTAATTGAGGTACAAACTTTTAGGCACCACTGTAAGCAAATCTAACAGAATTAGGGTTAGGAACATCTACCCTTAAAATGCAAATAAAGGATAGAAGTGGTTCAGGGTTCAGTGGCTCATATGCAAGTTACATTACACAACTGGATTTATTTATTAATTTTTTTAATTTGTATGCATTCAGCTGTATTGATATACACGCAACAAATTCAAATACAGGTCACGTTTTCACTGCAACAGATGTCTTTCTCAAAGGATTGTGACTGATCGCCACATCTCTATTCCACCTCGTCTTCATGCTTTCTCTCCATTTCTCTCTCTCTCTGATGATGATGTGAAAATATGGAATTATTGGGGAATTGATCGCTCTGTTTGCCTGTCCACTGTGGTCTACTCCCATTAATCTGAGACGACTGCAGATGAAACTAAAATCCATCACTGGCTTTGGCCTAGACAATTGTCTGAAGGGTCTGCTCCATCCAAATTCAATTACAATCAATGAAGTATATATACACACACACACACACACACACACACACACACACACGGCCGCAGTTAGACAGGCAAATAATCAGATGGAGAAAGAAAGCGAGTAAGAGGAGAGAGAGAGAGAGAGAGAGAGAGAAGAGAAGAGAAAGCTGATGAAACAGTTTTGTGCCATAGTTCCTCTGGACCTGTTGGTGCTCTGTCTACCCTCTCTGTCCTTTCAATAACTAATGATGAAATAAAAGACGCATCCCTAGGCAAGGCCTGAACTTCAGACTTCATTTAAAAGCCATCTTAAAGTGATTATTCAACATGTGATCAATGGAATGCGTTTCCAGATTTATCCACTGAAACTTTTCAAAGGCAGTGCCGCAATCTGATGGCACTGTTAAACCCTCTTTCACAAAGCAGACCGTGCCATGGGGTCAGTAAGCACATCTGAAGAGACAGGAAGGATGTTTGCTTGTGTTGACACATTTTAAAAATTGCATTTCGAACAGGCTGTGTACTGTTACAGACCAGACTTTTTAAGATAAATTGTAGCTCGAAGTATCATATCCTGCACTTAATGGAACCAGTGCAGTTTCCAAATTAAATGTTACCCACGTTCAGATAAAAAACAAAACAAAAAAAATGTTTCCGCAGAGACAGTCATCTTAAATTTGATCTTATAAAATACTGGCAAATCACATAAAGATATTTGATGGACACACAAAAAGGTCAGTCATTTCTAAGAAGAAATGGGTTCCATCCTGACTGTGCTGTTATGTTATGCCTGTTATCGGCAGGCCTGTCATGAGGGGGTGTTTGAGGAGGGGTATGGGCAAGCAGGGAAGCTGTGCCAGATCTGGGCCAAGTAAGTAAATATTCTCCAAGAGAATTAAGTAGTACATCGATATAGCCAGTCAGTCTATAGTCATTCATTCATTCATTATCTTCCGCTTAATCCACATGGGGTCACGGGCCAGCCGGGGCCCACTCGGTAACTCTGGGCGCAAGGGCAAGAACAACCCTAGACAGAGCGATAATTCATTGTAGGGCACACACAAACAGTCACACACTAAGGGCCCCTTTAGAGACACCAATTAACCTACCACTCACGTCTTTGGACTTTGGTGGGAGGAAATCAAAGTACCCGGAGTAAACCCACGCAGACACAGGGAGGACTCCACACAGAAAGGACCCAGGCCGTTCCACCCTGGGATTGAACCCTGGATCTTCTTGCTGTGAGGCAGCAGTGCTACCCACCGAGCCCCCCTGTCTATGGTCATACTTAATTATTTTCTGAATTCAGCTATGAATTTATTTATGACAAACCACTTAAAAGTTCTAACTGTGACTAGTGCAGCTGTATCTGGTGATGAGCACAGGTCTAGTAAAATGAATATTAAAAAAAAAAAAAACTTTATGCTCTATTATGTGCAAGACGTTTTGGCAATTTAATTGGGATGATGATTTTTTTTTTTATTTGAGATCTAGACCAAAAAAAGATAACTTTATGAAACATATGGCACTGAGGAAGGTGAACAGGAGCAGGTACAAACATATTGATTCTTTGTACATTATTTACTATGGACGGCTGATTGCAATATTTGAAATGTTAAATTGTTGCTTTAGAATGATACGCCGTGGATTACAGCGTGTTCCTTTTGGAAGTGCATGCGTGGGTTGAGGGGCGTTTGTCAAGGGCCTGGGCATTAATGCACGGCAGGCCTGGGTAGCAGTGTAGTATGCACAGTGTGAATATTATCATTCAGCCTATAATACGCTCATGGGAATACAAAGTAATAAGATGGACTATAGTTTTATAACAATTGGTTGTGAAATAAACTGGCTGTAGGTAATTCACTTTGAATGAGACTGGCATATATAGTGGATATACACCCTATGGACCAGGATTTTTTGTTTGACAAATAAATGCTTCATGTCATGTAAAGTTTGTCGAGTAACATTGGCTGCATTTTGCATACTGGAAAAAGTCATGGTTTTAACACCCTACTGAAAAAAACATATATTGTCTTTTGGATGCAGGACCTGTATGGCCATGCGAGTTGGTTAGAAATGTTGGCTAGTGCTTGTTTACCTGTTCGTTTTCCCTGGTCTTGCTGGTATTGCAAGTCTTACTAGTAAAACTGGATGACTAGCATACCAGTATAGTGAGAGTCTTTGACCAGTGTCCTCTCAATGGCCAGCAGAGCTAGGCTGCTTAGATGACCTTGGCCCATTGTGGTACGGGTGTAAGCTTTTGTTTTTACAGCTGAGGCATTGCACCGTCCAATGACGAAAAGATAATTTTAGCATTTCTGTGTTTGAGTTTACGTTAAATTGAAATAAGGAAATGCTATGAGTGTTGTATTCACAGTGTAAGGAAGAAACAATGGAAATGGTCAAGTAATTTCTCAAAGCAAATACCAAGAAACAGATTGCAGTTTGTCTCTCGATTTCACTTGCAAAATCCGTAAGGGGTCCGAGCTCCTAATGATTAAGTAATGCGTGTATCACAAAATAGCTGTCAATCAAAAAGGGATTCAGTCTTCCGACTGATCCTCCAATCATAATGTGGAAGCTCAATGTCCAGGCCAGCCGAGGCCCACCCACAGCTCCATTCATCCCCAGAAACACAGTATCTGGAGGCAGAAAAGAATCGTTGGTTTTATGCAATGACTTGAGTTTCGAGGCAATCAAAAGAAAAACTGTTCCATGCAGTCCCACTGAAGAGAACAGACACTCAGCTTCTACCAGTAAATGCATTAACCATAGACCATATAAAAAAAAAGATTAAAAAAACGATTTCTTGAAATCTACGGCACTGACGCTACAGGAACATATGTGAAGTTAACAAAAAAAGTCACTCGATTTGTGATAAGTAGCTGATTCTGAAGGAACCCGTCTTTGGGATGAACATGTTCTAACACATTTTAAGTCAATTAAATGTTAACACAACTGTACATATTTGACCATATTAGAGAAATCATGGCTGAAAGACACTCATGCAGTCAAAGCATGTGGAAGCTCAGCTTTCCCTAAAATGTCAAAAATTAAATGCTCAAATAGGTACAGTTGTGTTAACTGTTGTGTAGCAGTTGTGTTTATTGACTACAAACGTGTTAGAATACGTTCATCTCGAAGATGAGTTGCTTCAGAATCAGAATTGTTTTCTTATACAGTCTATGGTTAATGCATTTACCCGTAGTGTCCATGCGCTTCAGTGGGACCGCATGGAAAAGCGTTTTATCATTGGCTCGAAACTCGATGGTCATTGGATAAATGCCACGATTTATATTTTGTCCCAACCCTGGAATCTAAGTGTTTCTGGGGGTGAATGGAGCTGTGGATGGGTCTCGACTGGCCTGGACGTTGAGCTTTCTGAATTATGATTGGAAGATCAGCTAAAAGGCTGAATCCCGTTTTGATTGACAGCTACTTTGAGATATACACATCACTTCATCATTAGGAGCTCAGATCCTTCGTGGATTTTACAAGCGAAGCCAAAAAACAAACCCATTTCTTGACCATTTCCATTGTTCATTTCTTACACTGGAAATAAAACACTCATAGTATTTCCTTCTTTCAGTTTAACACGATTTCAACATTTCCGTGTTTGAATTTAATATCAGTTCGTTAGTATAAGGCCGGATAAGCAACCTAGCTCTGCTGGCCATTAAGAGGACACCAGTCAAGAAAAGACACCTACTTGGTACAATAATGGTTACAGACCATTTTCACACAGCAGAAGCAGAGCAGAATGTATAAATTTTATGATGTAAGCTGACGATGAGCTTTCCCTCTGAAAGACCAGCAGCTGCCACTATTCAAAACACAACAGTTTGTGTTGATTTCAGAGAGACTTCTAATGGATCCCAACAGAGGCATCACTATAGATTTATGAATTGAGGGGCTAAGCTTTGACAAGGGGTGTCCAGGGTAAGACCCTAAGGAGAATTTTGTAAATAGCTAGCACCAAAGCATCCACATTATAAAACTGGAATAAAATTAAATTAGTTAGGTTAATTGGTGTCTCTAAAGTGGCCCTTAATGTGCAAGTGTGAGACTGTTTGTCCCCCATGATGGATTGGTGTCACCCGTCTTGCCTACGATGGATTGGTGTCACCCGTCTAGGGTTGTTCCTGCCCTTGCGCCCAGAGTTGCCGGGTGGGCACGGGCTGGGTGCAACCCGTTGTGAATTAAGCAGAAGATAATGAATGAATGGACAAACAAATGCACAACTGGCCTGTAGCTGCATTCGTATTTAATAACCAGAATGACCGAATCAGAAGAACGTCACATTTGAGAGCAGAACATTTTATGTTCCCACAAGAAAATATTACCAAACCGAACTCCACTACAAACCCAGCCAAAGGACAAGGTGTGTGTTATTGCCAAGCCTAGCTTCCCATTTGATTGTTTAGAGACGCACCCAAAGGTCTACCAGAAAAAGTCACTTTATCGACGCATTCCAGTTTGCAGTGCCGTTTTACTACTAAACTTTGGTTGTGAATCACCAATGATACGAGTAACAGCATTCTTCTAATTATTATCATCCTTTTTTTAAATAACAACCCAAACAAACATTTTTGTTTTGGTTCAGTACGTTTCCCTCAAGTTTAGTTTGATGCTAAGAGAGAATTAATATATCGTCTACTATAAACACTCCATCAATGCAAGTACATATAATTTGGACACTTGGGATGCTGGTTAACCTATTTCACCACCAGCAAAGCCATGCATGGTCACTAAATAAACCACCACCAGCCAGCACATAACTAGCATAAACAAACTTGGAGCAACATGCATGGTCTTGCTCATTTCTAATGACTTTCTAAACACAACATATAAAGAAGACATGTAGTAAAAAGGTATTCTAGCTGTTAACAATAACCCTTGGCAAAAACAGTCACAATAACGAACATTTACATGCTTAATTTAGATATCACTCGTGATCATAGCTAGCTAACAAACAATCCTGTTGTTATGTGAAGATTGCATGTTTAGTAGGAATGACTAATTGTTATACAATTTCTGTACTATGTTTGCCAGAAAACAAACCAACATGGCCCTCACTTACCTGAACGTTTAGCACACTTCCCAGCTGGTTTGAATCATTCTCCAAATTATTCTGTAATTGCTTGCGACGGAGCTCTCCAGAAAAGCTGTGTGTTGCCAGTTTGGGATGAATCCATCCCCAATTCATTCTCAATAAAGGAAGCTAGCACTGTTTGTAATTAAATTTGGTTTTAATTGTAGACATGAAACACTGCGGTTTATGTGAGCACCGATATGAGCCACTCGCTCTCAGTTCAAACATTTCTATGCCACATACCTCGCTCTTATGTAGTCTTCATGTTTACTGTACACAGGAAACTACAGTATATATTTGTATATATATATTTATATATTTATAGTATGGCATGGCATGGCATAGAAGTCAACTTTAAATTCAAATTTATTTCTATAGCGCTTTTTACAACAGAGCATTGTCTCAAAGCAGCTTTACAGTCTTATATTATCTTAAAAGGCCAATCCCAAGTTGAGCAAGCCTAGGGCGACAGTGGAAGTAAGAAACCTTGAGAAAAACAAGGCTCAAAATGGGACCCATCCTCCATGGGTGGCATAGATGTTAATTAAATAATTACTTGGACGTATATTAAAGTAATAGAAAAATTAGGTCAATAATATAATTTAAATCAATAATAATATTAAAGTTAGTAATACAATAAATAACAAAATAGATTTTAAAATCAGTCCTCAGTAGGAAGTCCTTGGAGGCTCATCGTCCATAGCTGGGGGGCAAGTATGAGAAAGCTTTCCCCCTGCTATTACTTTTTTAATTCTAGGTACTGAAACGAGCCCTGCACCCTGTGAGCGAAGCAGCCGAGCTAGATTGTAAGATTCTAAGTACTTCAGTAAGC
The DNA here is from genome assembly GCA_034779995.1 of Parotocinclus haroldoi. NCBI lineage: Eukaryota > Metazoa > Chordata > Actinopteri > Siluriformes > Loricariidae > Parotocinclus > Parotocinclus haroldoi. The sequence goes on from JAUZST010017703.1 coordinate 27,933, forward strand.
CAGTACTTGCTTTAACATTTACATTGTTTACATCCTGAAGCCTTTATCCGGAGCAACTTACAATCTTACAATCCAAGAAACTCTGGGTTACGGGTCCTGCTTAAGGATACAACAATGGAAGCTTGGCTTAGGATTTAAACCATGAACCTTCTCATCCATAGACCAGTATCTTAACCATCATTCTCCTACAGTGCTGTATAAAAGCAATCATTAGCTAGTTAGCATTTTCTAGCATGAGGAGAAACATTTGCTCACACACTTTACTTAAAGCAAAGCCCTTATGGACTGGATCCAGAGATGCACAATAAACAGTTCGCTTGTGACCAAACCCAACTACATATAAACTCGAATGTGGTGGCTTAGTGGTTAAGGTTCTGGACTATGGACCAGAAGGTCCAGGGTTCAAAGCCTACCTCTGCCACAGTTAGGTCCCTGAGCAAGGCCCTTAACCCACGATTGCTTGGACTGTATTCATTGTTACTTGCTCTGGATGCCACAAATGTATGTATAATAAATATGATCTAATGCTAAAACTCTTCAGTTCATTAAAACACACTGTGAGACATGTTTTAAATTTCTGTATTCAACACTTTCTATAGCTTAGAACTGTTTATACTATGGACAAAACACAAGAAAACAAATGGCATAATTATACAGTAGATCCAAGATAAATAAGAACAGAAATATAATGGGAAAAGTGAGAGCTATAAAATAGTTATTTTAAGAAGACTTTCCAAAAGTAAAATGCTAAAGTAAACTTTTCTCTCTGAATTAATCTACACAGGTGCTCAGGTGGTGTGGCAGCATAATATGCCTGACCACGACCATGGTGAGTGGTGTATGATTCCTAGTCGTGCTAGTTCCTAGTTTTTTTTTTACCAGGTGTTGATGGATTGCCAGCGGACGGCATCCCATCCAGTATGCTCACATCTGGCTCCCAACTGCGTTCTTGAATCTATATTCAAGTTTTATATTCCTGATCAGGGTCATGGGCACTCTGGGACCTATACCAACTCATTTTTACAGTTTATTTATGGTTCTTAGCCCAGGCCTGGCCCTACACCAAGAGAGTAGGCCACAGGTCATCGAGTGATCCAATACACCTACAGCCACAGACTGCTTCTTTTCACTGGCTGTGGTTAGATTTCTGCAGGGTGAATGTTCATGCTTTGAGTGACACAATACATTTCCCATATCTGCCTGCCACCCTTGTGTGTGCTGGTGTCTTGATTAGCAAATAAGGGAACTGTGGTGGCACAGAGGTAACGGGTAGTACTAATGATTAGAAGGTGCCTGGAGTCAAGACCTAGCACAGCAATATTTGGCACCTGGGCAGTTGGTTAGAGTGCACCGTATGGCATTACAGTGTATCAGTTGTAAATATCTCTGTATTAAAGTGTCTACAAAATAGACTCATTGACAAAAATAGAGCACCCAGACAGAAATGTTGGATTGGTGCAAAACCCAGCATGCAGTTCTGTCTCAAGCGGTCTCATTAAACACTGGACCTTGCCACAAGAGGGTGTAAAAGTGTTCCCTTGCTGCCTTATAAAAGGCTCCCAGAGGTTACTTTTGGGTAGTGTCCCTTTTGATGAAAGATTTTTGACATCATAGACATTCTTCTGTGATAAAGTAAAATAGATTTAGCCTAATATACAGCCTTTCTCCACCAACTAGGCCATTCTGACCTAGCTGTTTGAAGGTGCTGGGAGAAGTTGTTCTGTGAGGGCATGCACACATGGCACTCCAGATGGCCTAGACCATTCGATCCATCTACAAGTGTGAGTAGTTGCCACAGTTCATTGTCCACAATCTAGACACCTATATTACTTCATTTGCCTCTGCCCAGACCATTCCCATGCATTAAGCAGAAGGAAATTTGTTGACACATCACCCGTTGTGCTTTCGGCAATTGACAGCCAGCCACTGACACTTTTGTTTGCGATGGTTTGTGGACTGGATCCAGGCAAATCCAGGTTCTGTTTTGGATCCAAAAATAGTCGGGTTCGAGTATGGAGGCCTTGTAGTGAACGCTTCAGTCCTGCCTTTGCTATGGAGTGACACACTACTGGTGTGATAATTTATGAGAGCCATGATAACAAAATCCCTCTAGAAGTAATACAAGGGACACTAACAACTCAGAGACATACACACGTTGCTTCTCATGGCAAGACTTCTAGCTTCAATCTGCCATTTCTCAGCAGGATAATGCTCACCCACACACAGCAAGGGTTATCTTGGCCTGCCTGGTCACCAGATTTATCGTCAATCAAGTACTTATGGGATTAATGAGCGTACAGGATCTGCAGCTATAATCATTTACATATTCGCCTGAATGCCAAGTTTTTCAGAAATCAGACATTTCTATATTCACTGCCGCAGCAGGGAAAGGAAGAATGCTTTCCTGCCTCAGACACTGGCAACTGTAACTCTGTCGAGCACCCAAGCAATCAGGAGGGACTACCGAGACTCGAATTCCCTGTAGCAGTGAGCCAATGATGTCCCATCTAGGTGCCTCCTTTAAAATATATGAATAATGTATGTTCAGAATAACTACATATTTTTACTCCGAGACGCTAAAATGAAACTGTGTTGTGTTACTCTGTGACACAACATACAAATTAAAATTGATAACTCGCAGGATCTTATAGATCCATTAAAGAGCTTTTGTGAAGTCAAAATGCATTATCTGGTCATGGACACTTTATGAAAGGAATTTAGGGAGTTCTGGTCCATATATCGAACTCCTAATTGCCTCTAATCAAATGATTTTCACACATTGAAATAGTAAATGAAACACATTATTGATAGTATACAATATGATATAGTACAGTATGTAGTATGGCATATTGGTTTCAAACAAAATATATACTGTAATAGCTAATCAAATTTCTTTGGTCAAGTTTAAGTAGTTTCACATTTTGTTTTCACATCTGCTCTTATTGTATTTATAACCACTCTGTTTAACAGTTTACATTTTACACATATGTTGATTTCTTTCACTTAGTCCCATTTGTGAACAAGAACACAGTGTAATTTCCAGCAGAGAAAGTGCAATCTCATAATAATTACTTTAAAAGATGAAGCATTCTTAAAGACTGATGAATCTGCTTCTGCGTCGCTAAACCAGCTGCGAACAATTGCACAGAGGATTTGCATCAGATTACCCTGACAAATGAGACTTGTTTATAAGCAGTACGATTAGTTGTATATTGCAGTTCGCATTACTATTAGGTTGTACTGAGTGCTTTATCTCATAAGCCTTAATTATTGATAATAATATGATAATCCAGTGACAATCATGTTTGAGCAAGGTTAAATCGAATCATACAATCAGGCAAGGATAAATTCACATTCAGCTTGAACAAAAGTCTGCCTTTTGTATTTGCGAAGCCAGATTCAACGTCTATTGTTTGTTTCTGAACATACAGAGGCTGTGATTGGCAGAGCCGCATGTAAATTATAGACACAGTCACATGTGAAACCCAGACAATAAAACATACTTCAACGAAAATGAACAGACCATAGGAGCTAGAAGAAATGTGAATACTATTAACAGAGCAAAGGTTGCACATTGTATTAATTTTGAAATTAAAAAGAAATTAACTACTATCTGGGCAGCACAGTGGCTTGGTGGGTAACGCCGCTGCTTCCGAGCAAGAAGGTCCTGGGTTCAATCCCAGGATGGAGCGGCCTGGGTCTTTCCTGTGTGGAGTCTGTGGGTTTACTCTGGGTACGTCAGTTTGCTCCCACATGCCAAAGACATGTGATCTTAGTGTGTGACTGTCTGTCTGTGTGTGTGCCCTATAATGGATTGGCGTCCTGTCCAGGGTTGTTCCTGCCCTAGTGCCCAGAGATGCCGGGAGGGCACCAGCTGGGCTGCCACCCCGTGTGGATTAAGATAATGATTGAATGAACAAACTATTATCTGTCAGCATTACAGATATCTTACTTATAACATATTGTTGCGAATGTACTTATATATGTATTTATACATATTAAAATATATTAGCATAATTAAAAAATGTGATGTGCATGGGAAGGTTTGAGCTGCTTTCTAAATAATCCTACTAGTGGTTTTGTAAGGTAAGACTGACTTAACTAAATTGATGATTAAAGTTTGCAGATATATGTGCAGGCGCATTTAAATTGCAATTGTGTTGTGCTACTATTTACACTCAGACCAGAGACCTTCAAACGAAGCCCTATTGAGATTTGTTTAGTTTCATAGATTAAGGTCTGTGATTGTCTGTGAATATTTACACTTCACAGGAGTGATTCACTGATTACATTCTGATGGAAATAAGTCACAGGGTAGCTCCTGTTAAAAAATAAATAAATAAATTCAGAACCTCGTGTAATTTTACTACTTTACAGATGCAGAAGCGTGTCATTTTAGGTTGCCTCATGACTCCTGATGCTGCTACTGCTGCTGCTGCTGACCGTAGGTCTACTAACAAATCAATTAGAGTCATAAGAGTCTCTATATCATTATATCACTGGACAGAACTGGTAAAAATACAATGAATCAGATACCACTGGCTGCTAGAAGAACACCAGTTGAAGGCAACTGATTAAAGGGAGATTTCAAAAACTGGTTTAAATATACTTAAATGGGCACTTTTTTTTTTACAGTTTTATGGCCCGTCGTATCAACCAGTTACGCGTGATGCCATCTTTTAGATTCACAGAGAACAAAGACCATACAACCCACTATAAGAATTTCCTTTGGAAAACTTATATTAATTCAAACAGGGCTAAAGATGGATTATATAATATGAAGCCATATGGTGGACCATTGGTAAGAGCCAGGTGCGGTAAGTGGTAGTTCCTTAGGTTCTAGGTTTGAATCTCAGGTCGAGCTTGCAAAGGTCAGATGGTGCTATAGTTAGGCTATTTACTTGCAAAGTAAACAAGTGGATCACTACTCAAAATTACATTTTTGTACAACTTTAACTTGTTTTTATATCTATGTACTATAACTATAACTATGTCTACTATTTCTACTGATTATATAGAACAGAAAACATATATGATGCTAAAAACGACTGAGTAGTGCGGTATTTCAGACCCCAACAGCCTGAACATAATATGAGGGTTACAGCAACTCAGAATTCTCTTCTGACGTCATAATATATTTCTACTGTAGCTCACCAACATTAGCAATAAAACCAGCTCAGATTTCCATATTCCACTACACCATCATACTGCTACTCATATCTTTTTGCACACCAATTTGCAGTTGAGCATCAGCCAGCTTTTGTTCACAGCATGTTAACCACATTGTGCTACCATCTCATTACCTCAACACCATCATTCCCTACTATAGAATTTGCATTATTTTATTATCTTTTCTATATCCCGTTTCATATTCGACACATACTTTCATGCATATATCACCAGTTTATGTCTGCATCCTGAATTCCACTCCATATAATTTGCATTGTAATTTAAATGGAACAAAGAATAAAACAAATGGAATAAGCTTTCAGCAATAAGAATTGTAATGGCAATGCCTACTCAGGTAGTTCAGGTTCTGGACTACTAATCAGTTGTAAGTTCAAATCAGGGATTTTCCAAGCTGCAAATGTAATCTGCATGGATAGTTAATGTGTATTCTTTCTGAGGGGAAAATATACAGGAATTAACTAGGCTGCTGGCTATTTACTGATGATATA
>JAUZST010017714.1:0-33610 GCA_034779995.1 Parotocinclus haroldoi
CCGTCTTTCTGTCTCTCTCTCTCTCTCCGTCTTTCTGTCTCTCTCTCTCTCTCCGTCTTTCTGTCTCTCTCTCTCTCTCCGTCTTTCTGTCTCTCTCTCTCTCTCCGTCTTTCTGTCTCTCTCTCTCTCCGTCTTTCTGTCTCTCTCTCTCTTTTTTTTGAGATTTCATTTCCAGAGCAGGCTGAGCCCTTAAGCATATGATGAATGATCTCTGTACGTTTTATCGAAGGTGAATTACCAGATGAATTTTGTCCTCCTCTTATTTTCTCCGTCTGTCTCGCTGCCTGAGAAATGGGAGCCTATAAGAGGTTTTGCATATTGGACCCTGATGAGGGAAGTCGGCCTTGGTTGGGCTGCTTAATTACCTCATGTTTGGCTCATTCCCTCTTTGGGCAATTGAGTCATTTGATATGATCAGGCCGTAAACGTTCTGCATTCACTTACACACATAAGAAATGAAGTCAAGCTAAATGGTTCTACAGACGGCATATTAACTCAAAGCCAAACTGGTTCTCCCATGTTTTAGGGAAGCATGAGGGGACCTGAAGGCAACCAGATTATGCAAACATCACGTCTGTATTTAAATAAGTGCTACTAAAATACATTGGATTTAGTTTGAATCCGTCCACATTAAAACAAATGGATAAAAAACAACGATTGTAAATTTTACGTTGTAAATAAACTAACTCCGCCATCTTTTTAATTAATTTTTCTAGTCCGCTGCAGTCAAAAGAAGTAAGAAGTTCTAAATGCGCATGGAGGAACAGCACAAGACTGCGCCCTCTGGTGTTCAAAAACTGCAATTGCACCAATTGTGGTACAAAAAAAACAAAACAAAAAACTGAGAATGTGCCCCAAACAGGCATTGGGCATCGAACAGGGCATTTCTGAAACTCTGAGGTGGAAGCGCTACCCGCTGTGCCACCGTGCCACCCAAACAATAGTTCGTATTTAAAACATATGAACTGCTAATCAGTAGCTTGTGGGTCTAAATGCCTTCTCTCGATACCCGTCATACAAGGTTCATTGGTTCCTTATTGTGTTTAGTATTAACAGTTACAGAATGAAGCTCACATTCCAGCTGCTTTGCTCGGTTCTTCAGACGACCGTTTACTGGGCTTAAGTCCAAGCTGCAGTAAATGTGATTCAGATGTCCATTTACAGCAGTTACTCAATCCTGTAGCTTGTTTTTTTTTTTTTTTAATACGGCTCGACATGAGTACGCTGTTAAACCCGTATTAAGATCAGATGAGGAAGGTCCTCGAACCTCAGAGCTGTTTTTGCGGGAGGATGTGAACCTTTTTAACAACACAGCCCCAGACCACAGCCCCAGACCACGACGTATTTGATGGACCGCCATGTGGGCAGCGGAAGGGGACGTGTCATGGGGTGAACGTTCGTTCTTTTTTGATACTCAGTGTTTTCTATTAACAGGCAAACAGGATTGTGGTTTGTGATCCGAACCCTCGCTGATGCCGGAACATCTGGCTGTGGTTTCATCGTCGATCCCTTATAAAATGTGTGTAGCATTTTATCCCGGTGCATTTTTTATGGCCCGCTTGTTGGGAACTGGCAGACAGGCAAGCTTACAGAGCAGGATAAGGCGCTGTTTGGGACTGGATACTCACCCGTACTGTTGTGCTCCTGGTACAGTCAGCACGGCGATCACACGACCTTTCAGCAAGCCCGACTGCTCCTGCACGTCAATCACCATGATGTCTCCTCCACGCCTGCCAATCCAAAAATCGCACCATCATCACCAACGTGCCATGCCAGGCAAACAGCCCACAGTGACGCAGGTTCTTCCCTGTCGCTTTGTGTTTGATGGAGCTTTCTGCCATTATCAGACCCATCGAAGCCAAAGGAAATGTCATATGTGGACGAATCACTCTAAAAAAGGTCAACCTTAATTCCAATCTTCATGAGCTTTAGCATATTTTAGCCTTTTTATCCTGTCCTTCCAAAAACACTTTCCCGATTAAGCTTCTTCTGACTGTAGAGGGCGGCCGCTACTCTTGAAACACGGCTCAGCCGCTCATGTGCTGGTTTATGTTTTGAAAACGTTACACTTAAGGATGAGTCTCTAACCACGGGCTCGGGGGCCATTTTAGCCCGGAGCTTTATCGTGATTAGCAACAATTCTAGCTGCTGCATGCGGAAAAGACAATAGCAAAAAGCTAGCGACAGCGCAGAACCGGCATCGGCCGCGTTCTTTCCTTAGCGATGGGATGGCATCCATTAAAGGAGAAGTTTCACACGAACGATCCTCTAGACTGCTCGTAATAATAACTATTTACAGGCCTCCCCGAGTTTGCATGCTTTAGGTCAGCTGGTGTCTCTAAATTGTCTACATGAAGTTCAGCCTTCTTTCGGTACAGCTTTAGTTCCCTTTCAGTTCCTCAGAACCCTCATGGCGGGAGACAAATCCCTTGGCTGCAGACAGTAAACAGAGAAGACGGAGAAGCGCTACGTAGCCGTTTCCTTTTCCACGACTATCCGGTTACAATTCGCGTGACGCCGCGCATTTGTGCCGAGGCAGCTTTTGCTCGTGTGAGCAGTGAAAAGCCGTCGGTATCAGGCTGGTCCTAACACCAGTTCCAAAACAATACTTTCTGATAATCCCTGCTCGGTAAAATAGCTATTTAGATGAATGGAGCCCATTGTACGGGGATTCGTCACGTTGCTAGCGACACGCTGGAAATTTCTCAACCCGTGCGCTCAGGTTACCGACCACAATGTCAATTTCCGATCAGATGGAAGGGTTTTGAAGGCTTGCGCCGTTTGAAAGAGCCGAGGGCACACACACCTGTCACCTTACAGCTCCCAATTACAGACGGGGCGAGGTGTGAGCGACGACGACGACGACGTGGAGCAGATAAGACGAGGCTCTGAACGTCCGGGTCATCCCCAGAGAACGTCAATCGAAAGCGAACGCGTCCCCCGGCCTCGCACGTACAGCCGCTCGTTAAATCACCACAATTCATGTCAACATAAACTTTATCTTTCACGGGAATGAAGGGAATTCACAGAGATCGGCTTGGGTTAAGTTTTGCAGGATTCTAATGAGAGTCTCTTCCGAATCGTTACTAAACGAGCGACCCATCGCAACGGTGGTCGTTTAATCTTCTGAATAAATTATACGTGACTAAATCAGTGTTGCCCCTGTACAGTGGGCTCTCTCTCTCTCTCTCTCTCTCTCTCTCGCTCTGTAGCCGAGGTTCATTAAGAGCTCATTTGCTGCTACTTTGAACATCAAATGTCATTTTTCTTTTGGATTAGCAGATAGGCTTATTAAAACTGAATTTTGGAATAAACTCAATCAATCAATCAAAACTGATTTCTATAGCGCTTTTTATAACAGAGCATCGTCTCAAAGCAGATTTACAATCTTATATGACCATAAAAGGCCAATCCCAAATTGAGCAAGCTTAGGGTGACAGTGGAAAGGAAAAACTCCCTGAACGTAGAAGGGAGAAACCTTGGGAGGAGCCAAGACTCAAAAAGGGACCCCGACCTCCATGGGTGGCCTTTAAGTTTTATCATCTCGATTATAAGCGATAGGCTGAAGGTTTATTTGGTAAGTAAGCGATTTAAAATCGGAATCACTCACTGGACAGGTCCTAATAGTCGATTGTTGAACTTCTTCGTTCGGTTCATTCACAACACTAAAGATTTAGGGGTAATGTTTTGGTTTTCGTTCACAATCGGCAGATTAACACTCAAATTACAAACACACCCCTGTAAAAGCAAAGCAATAGCAATGTGAGACATTTTGGATGTACCTGGGCACCCAGATGGCACCGTTGACCGGGACCACGTTCAGTGCTTGGACGTGGGGGAACGTGTGGCTCTGCAGCGCTGGCCCTGCACTAGATGAGGAGTTCTGCGAGATCTGGTCATCCTGAGCCCTGTCGGCTTCCTCACAGTCCGTGAAGATCATGCTGCTACTGGCCAGCGAACTGAGTGCCCCCGAGCTGGAACCCTCAGTGTGGGTGAACTCTGCCAGCTGGTCCGAGCTGAATCCCGAAGAACTGATGGAACAATAATCCAGTGAGTCCTGCTGGGTGAGGATCTGCGTCCCTGCTTCCTCGCTGTGCATGACCGTCACCGTCACAGCAGGCTTCAGGCCGGTCGGCATCGGTTCCTTCTCCGAAAGGTCCAAAGTGACGTCCGGGACTCCCGTGGGATTCTGGACAGAAAAAACATCCCGCAGCGGGTGCAAGTCTCCACAGTTGTAGCTGGCACAGAGCTGGTAACTCTTAGCGTGGTACATCAGCAGGGTGTTGGTATGGTCGTCCAGGCACCAGACTGCCTCATCACCTCGCAAGCTGTAGGTGGAGACCATGGAGACCACGCAGGAAGGCGGGAGGTAAGGGTCGAGCCGGCGGATGGGCTGCAGGGACAAGCTGTCTATGATCAGCACCCCGGGTCCGTTGCCGTACCACACCTCGGAGCCGGAGCTCACGGGCACGATGCTCCTCACTGGGTACGGCCTCTGGCGCTCGTCCAAATCCTCCATTCCTAACAGAGACTTGTTGAGAGTGTGAGCGCACACGTAGACCTCGCCTTCAAGGGGCAGGTCATCCACCAGCGTGTACACGGCCACCAGACCGTCCGCCATGCCGGCGAAAACCCGCGGCAACGTCTGCGCAGACAGAATCAAGGTCAGAATCAAAATGAAGGTCAAGGTCAGTACGGAACTGATAGAATTCAAAGGGCAACTGAACATTTTTGGGTTCTTGAAGACCTTTCTTCTACCATCAGCACAGAAGCTGAACAACAGTCCAAGGTATTTACTTCAGAGGGCTTGTCACGTTAGAGCCAATGCTGAGAATCACGGACACGCCCGACTCTTCAGGTCACAGATTTGTAAGAGGAGTGAAGGAAGCCATCCGGGTCCAATTAGAATGTCCTTCCTTCACCAACAGAAGGGGCTGTTCCAATTACCAGTGGGCTATGCCAATTATCAGTCATGGGAACCCTACCAATGCGGTTTAACTCCCAATCGGACCTCGACCCATGGGATCCTAATGACAGGGTTAAAAGGGTGGGTCAGTGACTCTCAGGACCGCCTCCAACACCACTAGAGGTTAAAACCCTGGGGCTCCACGTCCACGTCCACGTCTAGAGCCGAAGAAGCCTTTCAGATGAGAGAACCAAAGCAAGGCCAGATGCCTTCAAACCCCAGCACTCAAACCCTCCATGACCTTAATGACCGAGAACCTACAGACATTCTGAAATCGGCGATTTTTAACAGCGGGTCACACTGAGGAACACTGAGGAACCTGGTTTTAATCGGGAGTGATTTCTGTGCAAGCTACGGGAGTGTTATCCATTCCCCTCTCCAAAAAGCATCGACACTGACCCTGAGCAAATCAAAGCGGGCGGGCTGAGGCCACATCAAAGCGTACGGGTGGAGTCTAAGTGTCTGTTTGGACAGGGATGAGGAGCAGCTTCTGTGATTGTTGTCTGAAGTGAGGACCAGCTGCCTCCCAGAGCTAAAGGACTAACACCTGCTCTATGGCCACTTCAAACAAGAGGAGGAGAAAGGTGGAAGAACATCGGTGTCGGGCATCGTAACAGCCCTTTATCCTAAAGCCTGGGTGGGGTGCGGAGTGACACAGGCCAACTCTCAGAGAGGACGTCCGTGCGGTTAGGCTGTGGCTGTTTTAAACCCAGGCGAGCTCATGCACGTACGATAATCAGAGTAAATATTGAACCTTACAGATAAGACTGTCGAGCGGCACTAGAGAGGCCTGATAAGAAAACACGTGGCAACCCAATGGATTTCGGATGCTTTTTCTGTTTTATAGTCACTTATTATTCCAAAAGCTCCAGGGTGACGGACTGGTGTTTAATCATGATAGACAGCACGAGCACACAAATGCTTCCTCAACCCTAACCGTGTTTGCTTTCTATCATTAAGTACTTGTTCTCACAAGTGAAAAGCAAAAAGCTTGACGAATTGAATAATGCATTTCATAATTCATTCTTTTTCCTGGATCAACCTCACCTCACACCAACATGTTCGCTAGGAGAAAACGGTTGTTTGTCGTGTGAAAAGCATGCGAGTGTGTGAACGGGCTGTGATACCGACCTCCGACCTGGACGGCAGCAGCGTGAGACAGGTGACCACGGCGGGACAACAGAGCAGCTTCTGTGGGTGACTCAGGGGACACATCTCTTTCAGACTGTAGATAAAAACCTCATGCTCCTGACAAAAAAAACCGTCAGCTCAGGATTAGTTATCTCCATTCAGAGGAGGAACAACACGATGCTCCGAAAGGACAAACACCCTTTCAGGGACTGCCCGGGAGCACTGATTCACAGAGGGCTCTGTCTGAGGACCGAGCTCCTGCTTCATCAGCACAGACGGCACGTCGTCCGTTTATGAATGTCAAACTACTACTATTATCACTCAAAAACGAGCCCAAAGAATGAAAACCCGTCTTCCAATGCAAGAAAAACCTAGAAAAAAAAAAGCCACTTTGCTATTTCAGATGCAGAAACTGACGAAAATCTGATTTTGTCGAGTTCACGAAGATTTTATGTAATCAGATAACGAAAAACTCTGGCTTTATAGAATCGGGCAGTAATCGGATTTTGCTCTGCAGCCAATAATCCAAAAAAAAAAAAAAAAAAAAAACCCCTCTGGATCTAGATGAAGAATTTTCACATTAAAATATATCCTTTTATAAAATACATCCAATATATCCACGGGTGCGGTGTTTAATCCCAGGGTTGCCAGATCCCACAAGAGAAACGGGTAAACAGGTCGATGAAAACAAGGCTATAAGAAGCGAGCTGGCTCAAAGAAAAAAGACCAGAACAGACTATACTAGAACGTGAGAGAGATGGGTTATAAAAACATAAAAACCCTAAAACTTTACGGGAGAGAGGAACAGGAAACAAAACAACAACCTACACACACACACACACACACACACATATATACATATGTATGTATGTATGTATGTATGTATATATATAAATAACGGCCTGGCAACCGTGGGGCTTCTGGGACAGCTCTGAACCTGCACGAAGAAAACAAGTGAAATCAGAGTAAGGGGATATGTGCTCTGAGAAATCAGATAACCGAGTTAAAATCTGATCTCTAGGCAATCACCCAATCGGAGTACAGCGTTTCCATGACGACATGAATAATCAGACAACTGCAGAAATCTGGATCATGTTTTTAAAGTGAAACCCACAGTCCCTGAAATCCTAAATTCCTTCGTCTTTTTTTTTCTGTCCAAACTCGAACATGTCTCAGCCTATATCCTGGTGCCGTTGCCATAGCAGCGTAACAGTACGACCGGAGCAGTCAGGATGACGTAACAGAAGCCCACCTCGGTGGCGGTCCACAGGGTGTTCTCCATCTTCAGCTGACAGGTGAGCCGTGATCCGGGACACGGCATTCGCTTCACCTCCACCTGACCTCTGTCTACGTTCACCACCGTGTAGTTCCTGTCTCACACAAGCACACACACACACACACACACACACACACACACACACACACACACACCATTAACGAGCTGAGACGCGAGGGTTGCGGGCGTGTGCGCCTGCTTAACGAGCGCTTATCCATTAGAACTCGACCGTACGTTATCCCGTTTGTTTCGGCCGACTAGGAATGTAAAACAGGTTTTGATTTACGCAGCTTATTAAATCATTTAAGAAATTGGGATTTAAGGTTCTGGGTGCGAAGTCATTAATCACACACGCCACCCTCCCCGCGCCTCGGCTCCCTCCGCCACCCTCTTAAATCATGCGATCGTTACTGCGCTGCTAAAAGCGACACGGAAAGCAGATCTGTTCATGCTTCCTCACGTAACCTCCCTGTGATGATGTAATCTGGAATGATCATAAAATCAGATCATAAACATAAACACAGAGACACGCCGAGCCCGGACACTGAGCCTGACACGTTTGAGTGTTTCTTTCAGTGACATGTGAAAACAAGTCTAATATTTACACTGATCCCTCATGTAAACGCTGATTACAGATTAATCACAGGCGTTAATCTACACTGCGTCATTTTTATTAGCGTTTATAATCATTTCTAAGGTTTCCTTTAGACTTTCTTACAGCCTCATTCGAGCCCAACAAAGCACCCTAGTCCACGCCCCAAGCTAATGTTAGAGGGTTAAAGATTATAAACTCATAATAATAATAACAATAACAACAACAACATTATTTGGCAGTCAGGCTGAGCTGAGAGAGAGAGAGATGCAGGCAACGGCGAGCGAGGGAGGAACATTGCAGTCGTGGAACATCGTCCTGAGAACTACGAGAAGGTGAGGGATTCCTAATCTTTGTTACGTAAAATTTAGGTTGCCAGTTTCATTTTTTATCCCACACGCGCCTCTCTTGTAAAGCGCACCACGTGGGGCAGCTCACGCATTTTGCTGCAGCCTTTCTATAAGGACAAAGCGTTCGTTTTTGCACATCTGCCCTCCGATGATTCATGCCGCCCATCGGTGCTTCTCCAGGATGCTCGGCCTGGCACGACGACGCTGCAATGGCAGTCATTGCCAACATCTGGGCGGCAAGATAAAAGCTGGGCGTCGGGACCGTGTCAGGGCGCCTCGGGTGGACGACCGAGACTCAAACAGAAGCAGCCGTCTCCTCGTCAGGCCTGGAGTCCGTCTTTCCGCCGTTGATCCTACAGGAAGCGTGTCGTGCATAATAATGCGCTCTTATAGGCTACAGACTCATGAATATTAAAATCTCATCAAAGCGCCGCCGCTTCGTCTGTTTATGTATTCGCGTTAAATCAGGTTAACAGGGGCGTTTCGTTCCAGCACGGTAAGGTTTAACTGGAGTTAATGAGGATAGGGCTAAATGTGTAATAACCCAAACGGAGGGGGGACGGGCTGAAGAAGCTCATAAAATGCGCGTTACCGTAAAGGAGAGCAAATGAAGGGAGACAATAATATAATTTCAGCAAATGCTAAATGCTAACCGAATGTTTAATAGGGACGTACTGATACAAAACGGCGGTACGACTCCTTAATTAACGCGTCTGCAAATATTAACCGCTCAGGCGCGAGAACAAACACAAACCGCGCGCAAAAGGAAATTAAAAATGAGCTCCGATGTGCACGTTTTGACAAAGTACCCCGTTTTTCTGTTTAAAAAAAAAAAAAAAGAAAGAAAAAACTGCACGTTCCAAGCATGACGGCCTTTTTTTGACGAGAGCTTATACTAACAACGGATTATTCGTTATTAATATGAATATATTAAAATTATTAATATTACTGTTATAGCATGTGAAGGTCACCAGCAGAGAGGCAGACTGAAAATACAGGAGCTGCTGAAGCATCATGAGCCCCCCCAGACCCCAAGGTAAAACTAAATCACCTTTCGTCCTTGTCTCCATCCCAAAAGATGGCGTTGTGGCCCTGCAGGGCGGAGAGGAAGAGCTGGCTGTGCTGCTCGCAGGGCAGCAGGTACCTCAAACACGCAAAGCTTGGCTCCTGCATTTGCCTCAGCATGGGCACGGCCAGAGGGCGCTACACACACACACACACACACACACACACACACAGGACTATCATTAGACTGTAACACAATCCTGCCAATATAACCATGTGTACAAGGGAACAACGATTTATTGACTTATTTATTTATTAGTTAAAGGTCACATCTTCTCACATCAAAATTTAGAGCAAGTAATTCACCCAAGATGTTTTGGGAAATGTGTGAGGAAACTCGAGTACCCAGAGTAAACCCAGTGTGCCATTCTTGCAGCTCCCTTAAACACAGGCAGTGGCAAGAGCGCCCCCTGCCCAGCCCTACGACAGGCTTGAGGTTTTTATTCCGGAGGCCCCATGATTCGGACTTCGTTGTTATCAGACAAGCAACGATGGGTAAATCCACCGGGGCGTGTTGGGGCACCTGAATCATTTGTTGATTCTATTTAAAGATTCAAATCTGTTCCCCAAAAACACTTCACCCACACTTTAAGGAGCCATGTCGTACCTTCTCGGGTTTGGTGTCCCAGCACTCCTGCATCAGAGCCTGCAGGCAGTAGAACTGAACTTCCTCTGGGTTCCCCAGAACGGGCCGGATGCCTTTGGAGAGCTTCTTGGATATCTGTAGCTGGTGATGGCCCAAGGACGGCCGGCGTCCAGACAGCAGCTCGTACAGGACCATCCCGTAGGAAAACACGTCCACCTAAGAGTGGATCGGACGCAGTCAATCACGGGGCTGTCGCTCTGCCAGGCTGCTGTGTTACTGTAACATTTCTGAGGTTTGTATCTGGCTTGTACAGACAGAACGGAACCAGGTCATATCTGAACGATGACAGCATCACAGCGTTCTGGTTTTCTATGAATGGAAGGGGGGGGTGGAAAAAAATAGAACACGGCGTTTTTGATTTTTTTTACAGGACGGGCCTCGCCAAGAAACGGAAAAAAAAAACACATGTGGTTTCTCCAGGCTGCTGAAGGTACAGTAGCCCCGCCTGACGTCACTCCCTGACAACGCCAGATATGCAGGAAGGAGGAACGAGGCAGATTCTTGCACAATCCATTTTCATATTAGGAGAGGATCACACGGTCCTCCTGTGCATCTGTATAGCGGCTTGTCTATGCTTACAGTTTAAACACACGGCTCGAGTTCCGTAATTACACCCAGTACGGTTTAACAGCTCACCAGACTTTTCCAGTCAGACTTTATGCTGAGAAAACGCTCTTACTGCAGACCCTACATGGCAGTCTTTTCCCTGAGTCTCTTCAAAGCTTAACTGGTCCAAATCGAAGACGTACTCACATTTAGGATGTGTTTATACTACCAGCCGGGTCCAACTGGTCCGGACCGAAGCAGAAAATGATTAGCGTTCACACGGGCGCTTCTTAATATCGAACCAAAATATGTAAACCCTATGGTAAAGTAGCATATGAATAAAGTCACATATAGACTGAACTCTTAAAGTCTCAAATCAAACGTTTGCCACCAACCTTTCATAACTTAAAGAGCTTCTAAAATGTAGAAAAGAGTCCGAAAAACACAAGGACCTCCTCAGTTTGGCCACGAGACGGTGGACAGGACACCTGTACCGGCACGTTGATGAGAAAAAGCTCTTCTCATTACAGGAGAATTATTACATTCTGAATTTATATCTATTTATTAGATATAAGATATGCGCTCTCTTAAGTTGTACATTTAGCTTCTGCTTATTTAAACTATTAAAGCTTTTCAGGTGACTCAGTATAAGGGGTGGCTCGATGCCATTTTTTAATGCCCGATACCGATACCGATATCGATACTGCAAACTTAAACCTGTGGCGATATCGATATCAGACCGATGCACTGGAACACTGGCGTTGCATACGATGCGCTCGGCTGTTTTACTTTTATCATCCTTGCGCTTAAAATAACGTCACACGGCTGACGTGATGACCACGCCGCTAGCTAACAGTTTCAGCTATCCAGCTGTTTAGGGCGTGTCGTCCAAATTGTACTAAAGCATAAACGCGATGGGAAAGATATCGGTTAAACTGCTTTCCTCCCCCAATCCCATCTCCGATCCAGTGATTTTGCCACGTCGGGCCGATACCGATACAAAATATCGGATCGGTACAGCCCTACTTAGTTTATTTCTAAAATATTATATAACATGTAGGCTGACCAAGGAGGTTTGATCCTTTTTTTTAAGTCCTGTTCCTCTAAAGGATTCTTCATTATAATATTTAGGCAGTTTTTTCCCTTGCCACTGTCCCCTCCCAGGCTTGCTCAGTCAGAGCTGTGTGCCTAGGTGATTGTAAAGCTGATTTTAAAACAATGCTTTAGAAAGGCTTATGCAATAAAGTGCTTCGTTTTACTTTGAAAACTTTGTACACAAACATTTTACGTTACGTACATTTCGTTTCAATCGCTAGGCTGATTGTTTGATTTCTAAATAAATTTTTAAAAAACACTATTAAATCCATTAAAATGCACAGTCGGAGCATTTCCACTAGCGTCCTCAGACTTTCGGTGTCCGCTCTGCACAGGCACAGAGACAGCAGTAGTGAAGTGAGCGTTCGAGCATGAGGTCCATTCTTTATGACATTTAGGTAAAACTCCCATTCAGGAAGCGTAATGAAGAAGTGGAAATGTGGAAGCCGTTCCATTACGTCACAAGTTTAAAAAAAAAAAAAAAGAAAGAAAGAGCGATTCGATATCGATAGCAGGACGGGAAAATTTGAGCTGGGGATGTGATCAGTTTGAGTTGGGTTACGTAAGAAAGGTCGCCGTGCTGCACTTGCTTTCCTTTCAAACCTTCATTTTCTGGCTGAACATCAAGCAAAAGGCGCCACATGAAATTACGGTCAGAAAACAAAGAGGGTTTCCCACGACGTGGTTTCTACCCCGAGCTCGAGAGGGCAGGGTCGTGGTTCCGTCAGTGAACGTGGCACCGACTGTCGACGGGATGAGGTCATCGCAAAAAAACGAAGTCAGCGCCCATTCCATTTTAAAAGTACAGATGAAATCACGATGAGAACGACTGAAGGTCGCACGGGAAGCTCTATTCATCAGCGTACAAAAGGACCGAAGTCGGAACGCCCGCGCTCGCTCGGACTAAACTGACCTGCACAAGGCTCCATTAGTCAGGACTGGATCAATACGAGAACATAACGGGTACAGATTCATTCCGAAACAAAAGTAAGACAAGTCATTTGGTTGGCAGGCCACAGGACACGGGACACGGGGGCACTTATTTACAGACGCTACATATCCAATAGCCTCCATAAAACACACAGGTCTTCCATTCCCCTACAGATCATAATCATCGAATTCTAAATCCTACACACTCACCTTCTCGTCGTAGACGATGCCCGGGCGGATCTCGGGAGCCTGGTACCCGGGCGTGCCCTCCACTCCCAGAGCTCCTTCGTGGAAGGACTGGCGGGAGATGCCGTAGTCAGAGAGCTTGACGTTGACAGAGTCCTGCACCTGCAGCGACCACACCAGGATGTTGTCTGACTTCAGGTCGCAGAAGATGATGTTCTTCCTGTGCAGGTAGGCCAGTCCCGCTGCCACCTGATAGGCGGCTTTAAAGGTCAGCATGTGACCCAGGGGCATGAAGCAAGAGTCTGTGGGCAATAAAACCAGCAACAACAACAAAAAAAAACAGTAACTAACAGGCAGCGACTCTTAGAAACAAGATCAGTAAAGTCAGAAATACGTAAGATAATACATACAAATAAGTTTTTCCGGGATTCCGCGGTAAGGAAATCGTATTAAAAGAAGAGAAAGAAACAGAAGTAACAAACATATTGGGAACTGAAATGTAAAAAAAAAAAGAAAAAGGACGAGAAAAAAAGCAGTAGGGGAAAATTTTAAACTGAACACAGAGAGAAAGGATACAAATGAAAGCAGGGCAAAAAAAAAGGGTTAAAAATGGAAGAGAAAGGAAGGAAAAGTAATAAAACAATACAAATTGTAAAAAGGTGTTCCATTTTGGATCCCAGAAGACCAGTCTGACCTCTGCTGCACTCCTCCAGCACGGTGTTGAGGCTACCCAGGGGTGCCAGCTGTAGGGCGAAACACAGCGGGTGGATGCTGATGCCCAGCAGAGCCACAATGCAGGGGTGCTGAAGGGTGTGCAACATGCTCGCCTCCTGCCGAAACTCGGAGAAGCTCCTGGACACGTCCATGGCCTGCAGGTGCTTCAGCATGGAGTCTGAGAGCAGAAAAGAGGAAAAGGAAAGTATTCATTTGATTTCTTTCATTTCATTTGATGTTTTTTTTTCTGGCCATTTTCATTTCGTTTATCGATAAACAATAAACCGTGGCTGTGATGGAGGAACCTTCGGGCTAGTACTGAGATAAAAACTCAAACTTAATAATGAGGTGATTCTAATCACGAGTCTTTGAAGAGTAAAGATGATCAGAGGAACTCCAGGTTAATTACCAAACGTTTCCAAACGATGTTTACTGTAAATGTTTCTCCCCCCTACAGAGAATAATATCATTAAACGATTCAGAATCCGGAGAAACTGAAGAGAGGTGATCTCTCTCCGCTCCCTCAGACGGCACTGCATCAAAAACCGATAGAACCACACTGGTTAAAAACATCATTACCTAAATTGTCTTCATCCTAACTTTTTTGGGACTGTTTTGCTAACCAATAAAAACATGCTGACCAGACAAAACATGGAATATCTTGAAAAAGTTCTTACTCTCCGCTGGGAAATAAAAGTCAATGTAATGATAAACGCAGCATTTTGTCCCCACAACACCAGCCCAGTTTTTTTGTTTGTTTGTTGACGAGGTAAAAGGGTATTGTCTGTGCATCGGGTAGTGCGGTAAGTATTTGTTTTGCCTCTTGTTAATTTTACACCGTGTGAACACTTTGATCCACTTAATTGACTTGGTAATTGTGCCTTAAAATCAACAAACAATTGACTATGGATCCACAAACTTTGGTTAAATGATGGCCTGATTTGATCTCGACTGCTGATTATTAAATTGCCCTCGATCGAGCTGCACGATCCCGCTGGTGTAATTACGCCTTCACCCCTAAGTTCTGTACAATAAAGACAAATTATTCCTGTAAGCATTATGTCCATGGCTAATTTCTAAAGCTTCTCTACGCAGCCTGTAACCTCCGAGATATGCACTAGCCCCACGGTCGGGACGGTAACGACTTGGCATCGGCTCGTCAAGCCATAAGATCGTAATGAGTAGAGATTCTCTCGCGTTCCCTAAACTCGACACGTGGACCCCAGCGGTGTAAATGCCCTGCGGTTTAAACCATTACGCCTTGCAGAACAGGGTCTCAAGTCATTTTTTTTAAATTTGACCCCAAGCCCAAGGCTTCCATGTGAAGGAGGGAGAGAAGTGGAGCCGAGCCGGGGTGATTGATGAAGGGCTTGCTGGAAGTTGGCAGTGCCAGGCCTTTAAGTGGCCCGGAGCGTATCGCTGTAAAGCTTTCCTTCTTTGAGGGTAACAGATGTTGAAAAAGGTGGAGCGGAGACATCACGGTAAAAAATAACAAGGCCAGACCGGACGGGATGGAACCCAACGGAGCAGACAGGAAATGAGGGCCTTGCTGGATTGATTACTGGGACGTAGGATCAAGCTTTTTCAGTTCTGGTTACAGGAGTGCAGACCCTGGTACAACAAAAGGCCTGTTCAGAGTTGGCATTCCAATATACCCCAAAGGCTCTGGACGGGCCAATCCGTGTAGTTGGTCAAGTTCTCGGCAATGCCTTATCTTAAGACTGCGGACTTCCCAACCACCAATCACTGGCCGGAGTGCCAGACGGTGAAGCCGAACAGATTACAGATTTCCAGAGAATGACCAGGCATAACAGCGGGCCACATTTGGTCAGCATTAGTAATAATAATTTACATGCGGTCCAGCGTTTGGACACCCTGACGTAATTTACTGGGCCAAAGTTGGTTAGGAATACACTTGGCGTTGCCTTAACTGTCTGCAATCTGGGAGAGAAATCCAAATCTCTTCATGAAGGGTTACTGCACTTCCATCTCGCCCATTAGACTGGAGGAGTTCCAACTGGTTAAAGGTCTGAACACTCTGTAGGTCTGTTTCGCCAGCTCTAGCAACTCTAGAGCAAGCGAGAAAAAAAAAACAGCAGCTCCCGATCCTCTGGGTTTGAACCCTTACGGAACACGCAGGATTTATGGAACCCCGAATTGAACTGGCACCCTGTCCAGCTTTTACGACCTGTAACTTTCTAAATGTGCTGACAAAAGAAACGGAGCGACCGAGCCAGATTAACGCCTACATGTTTACCACATCCCTTTTCCAGGTCGATATCAAAGGTGAGAAGTGAAACCAGAGCTGCGATGGAAACAATCTGTATTTTACATTTACATTTCCAGCATTTAGGAGACGCCCTTATCCAGAGCGACTTACAATTAATACAGATTTACAGTCAGAGCAATTTGTGGGTTAAGGGCCTTGCTCAGGGACCCAACTGTGGCAGCTTGGCAGAGGTGGGATTTGAACCCCGGACCTTCTGGTCCAGAGTCCAGTACCTTAACCGCTAGGCTACCACCGTCCCCAGTCCACAGTTAGAACCAACGCGCTTTCGCCTTCACGTCTGCAGAAGCATTTACGCTCACGCTGGACCCCAAACATCCTGTCTGGGGAACGAAAATGCATGACCACCGTGCCAGACGTAATAATACTTATAACATGATCAATTCTAGGTATTTCTATCTAAACTCTGCAGGAGGAAGGTGTGAGAGTTTTCTGGGTGGCCATCACGTTAGGGAAAAACCCTCTGAGTACAGTTAATCCCAGCGTGGTTGCCAGGTCCTTCCCGGTGCCAGCACAAGGAACAATCTGTTCAAATTGCAAATCTAACTTACTCGGTACAACATACTGGTGGGGGATCTGGCAACCCATCTGGCTTGAATACAAGTTATTATATTAATCACAAGGTTTTTTTTTTCCAGCTGGTTTTTAAAACCTAAGTAATTTCTCTACCGATAAAAAAAAAAGCTACAAAAGAACAGAAACGTAAGCACTTGGGACTAGCAGGACCTTTCTGAAGTAACTTTAATCAAATAAAAAATGAAAACTTTTGGTTTATCATTTCCCCCAGATGAGTTCATTCTAACCGGTTCCATATAATTAACAATTAAATGTTGTGATTTTTGGAATAAACTAATTAAGGACTACAACTGAGTTAATTATGTCTGTAAAGGCCTGGGTTCGAGTCCTGAGCATGCGTTTGTGTTTTCTTTGTCTCTGCACATGAAGACAGTGTGTCATGTTGACGTCTCTAAAGTGACTGTGCACGTGTAAAACAAGAGTAAAACAAGTTCTCATCAAGTCAAAGGAGCCTGGTTTACGTGGCTTTTAGACTTTCCTAGTCGCTGCCGCCTCTGGCTGCCCAGTTCAAGTGTAAAGTCAGGTTTTTGTTGAGATGCTTTGTGAAGCTGTCTACAGTGCTATGTAAATAAAACCGAACGGAAAGGAACAGTGAAAGCAGTTGGGAGGTCGGATCCCAAAAGGGCGATAAAAAAAAAAAATAAAAATCCATCCCTGCTTATCTTAGCAGAGAGAAAGAAAGGGCAGGTGGAGCGAGTCGAACCCCCTTTTATTTTAACGCCTCCATTCATCATCTGCCATCGCAGAATCAACTCTGCTCGCTCGGCGTCTGATTGATTGAACCGAACGTCACGGCAGATTAGATGATCAGATAGAAAAGATAAGGCAGGTACAGGGAGCCAGGAGGAAGGAACAACACCGGAGACGAGGGGATGACTCGGCGGAAAAGGCTGCAGTATGTGTCTCACACAAACACACACAAACACACACAAACACACACAAACACACACAAACACACACAAACACACACAAACACACACAAACACACAGAGCTTAAAAGATTAAAGAAGATTGAAAACCCTGCTTATTCACCTGAAAGCATATCCAATAATATATCAAACCCAAAAAGACACTTGTCTGCCATAAACTGATTCCTCCAGGAAAAAAGAAGTTCCTGAAAACTTGGGTTCCAACGTGACCCACTCGGGTGGTGCGGATAGGAACGCTAGGACGGACTGGGGACTTGTCCGGGGAGACCGTCGCCCTGTTTGTGTTTGATTGTTTATATGTAATAATGATTTGTATATTGATATCAGTACAGGATTATAAGGGCTAAACCTACCATGGTGGTCAAGGTTTGGATCCCAGGGGGGTTTGGGGGGGGAGGGGGTAGGTAGTAAGAGTTAACTTGGGGACATTACTCTAAACTGATACTATTTTCCTATGTTTACAGATTGGACGGTTTGTGGTCGTATATTCTACCGTACCTCTCCCTGCTGTGTCTGTCATATCAATGGCAAAAGTAGCTCATCGCACCTAAAGACGGCTCCGAAATAACAAAAAACATTCGGGCTGCACGTATTTACCGTCGCCTGCACGCTAAATTAGCAGCGCTCACGCTGTGGCGAGGCGCTGAGCCGTACGGTTACTGTGTAAATCGGAGCGCCGTTACGCTTCTGAAAATCTGCTCGAGTTCAGCTGCTTTACACAAAAGAGGAGAACGAGATCGAAGCGCAGGATGTTTAGAAAGAGAACTTTGTGTTTCCTTCTCCGCTAACCACACTCAGAACATCACTGCAGTCTTTTAGCAGAAGTAAGCGAAACTCAAATCTTTTGAACGAGCTTTCAGAAGCTCCTGATGCCCTCCCTGATCAGACCCTCCAAGCTTTATCCACGCCTGGGATGAGCACCAGTTACCCTCAAACTGGGCCACTTCAGAGAGCCCAACTGACCTGAATCGATGCCCGCTGGAATGCCTGGAAGCCCGCGCGGACACGAGGAGAACACGCGAACTCGACCCAGGTGCAGCATGGATCAAACCATGGTATATAAATCAACTCCTCTTGCATTCTTCTTCTTGTACCAGACGGGCATAGCGTATTGGTCTCGCCTCCAAACCGACTGGATTACGGGCATCGTTTTGGTTTTCGCTTCTGAATATTTGTGGGCACATAAAAAAAAAATCAGACTGCCCGACGTCTGAATTGCTCACGTCAATTTTGATTTGAACACAGGAAGGCACAAGGGTTGGCAGTGATGGAACCTCAGCTGTAGCACCACAGGTGAATTACTGGTATAGACTGCAGAAGGAGTGATGGGTAGGAAGTGATGGAGCCTCACCTGTGCTGCTGTTGAGCGTCTGCTGTCGGCACTTCTTGAATGGAAAGTGTTTGATGGCCACTGGCTGGCCTCTGTATTTGGCACGGTAGATGATGGTGCCACTGCCACCCTGACCCAGGATATCGGTCTCCTGGTGACTCCACTCCAAATCGCTCTTCACCAGAAACAGCCTAAAACAGACACAGAGTGAGCTTTGGCTTTCTGGGTTCCTTCCCAAACGTAGTAACCTTATAGAAGCTGAGTCAGAGGCGTGACTAGTCCCTTTATAGGGGCGCCCGTGTTTTTTTGGCCCCTGATGAGCTTAAACAATGTTAACACGACAGAAAGTACATGATTTCTCATTGGCTGCTCGGTCCCCCTACAGGTCTGATTGTGGAATTGTCCCCGAGCTGGACACCAAAACAACTGTGCACAAGGCCTGGTCAAATCGACCTTCACACAAAAGTACATATTATCACTGGTCTGATGTCCGTTAGTGCACTGTCCGGGGGTGTACAGATCACCCCCGGAGCACTTTCCTCGGTTATCTTCCATTGTTCCGAGTGTAAAACCACGCCTGCCCATCGGGGGTAGAACCCAGCTGTTACACGTCCTTCGCTTGGGCTGCTTTTGGGGTCTGATAAACGCCCAGCTGTGCCGTTCCCCATGCAAAAAGGTGCAGGTCCATTCGAAAACCCAAACAGACTCACTTCCTGCACTAAAAAGTGGTTCTGGATCTCTTACGCCTTCACGCTTTGCAATTCGGGAAGCACACGGGAAGCAGGAGGCCTCCGTCCTATAGCGCCTGTGAGAGCAGAATGTTGTTTAGTTCACTGTATAAACATTGGAAGCGACTGGTTTGGACCTTTGCTTTATAGTACGTATGATTTAGAACATGTGCAGTGCTTGCGCAAACGGCTCGCTTGGTTCAGGATTGGGCGAGTTCTTAAAGAGGAACAGAGCCGAGCAGGAACGCCGTGTCGTCATCCAGTGCCAATGTTACCACATCATAACGTGGCATGTGGAGGACGAGATGAAAAACAAATGTCAATATCCTCTGCGACAATAAGGGAAAACAACTGGACAAGCGGGCAGCGGTGGTAGAGCGGTTAAGATCCGGGACTACGGTCCGGGAACGCTGAGGGTTCGAGTCTCGACTTGGTCCCGGTGTGTCTTTGACCCTCAGCTGCTTGAATTGTACAGGGCATCATCTGTCTAAGTAAGTAGGATTTGCAGAAGGTGACAGCACCCGTGTGCCAAAAACTCATCTTGAAGGTGCATCAGAAGAAAGGCTGATCTTCTATCTGACCACAAACATGAGCACCTGAAGATGGCTCGACACTTGTGGGCCCGATTCTATATTGTTGCCACTGATGGTCCATCAATGATTCCGTTTGTTTAGCTAGTTGGACCGATGTTCCCGTGGCCTCAATGTTCTACATCGAAGGCGTCTTGGACTTGAATTATGAAGATCTGACACCTCTGCCTTCTAATGGCGAATTTTGACTTGAAGTTCCAGGTCCTCCGTCCCAAACCGGATCACGAAAAGCAGGGGTAAACCAGGACACGTTCTTACCCAGAACTTCCAGATACCCAAGCCCAAATGTTGCCTTCCTGACTTCACGTAACGAACCCCTCCAGTTTGGTACAATCGCGTTGGGTATTTACACGTTTATAACCGCACTGGAACTGGATCACCGACCTCATCTTTCCTGGAACACTTCCACACCTGAGTTCGGGAGACTGGGGGTAAACTAAAGCACGGGGGAAAAAAGCTATCGTGGTTGTCTCACGTGGCTTCACTCAGAACATACATGGAGAAGCTTTGTTTACGAACTCACGGCTGTGGTTTGAGGTCGCCATGGAGGCGTGTGTTTACACCAAAGACGTCGGGGCGAGAAAATATTTGTCAGCTGTGTTGGCCCAGACTCTTGATCTTACCGCAAGGGGAAGTCTGTCATGAAGAGCTCGGGTACGAGTTCCTGCAGGGCCACGGGCTCTTTGGGGTGACCGGGGCAGGCGATGTGCTCTTTCTCGGCGGCAGCGAGTACACAGTCCTCCATGTTGAAGTAGTGAACGTTGCTGGAGGTGCTCTGAGGAAGCGAGTCAGCGTGACGAGACACGGCCATGCAGTGAGGACAGGGGGCGTACTGCTCGATCAGCAGTGATCCGTCACTCTCGCTCGCCGTCAGAGCTACGGGAACAGACAGGGCATTATCAGCGATTAACATGGTCAACGGAAACGTACAGAGGGGTCACGTTTACAAGACATCCGATTTTTATACGATTCAGATAACGGGAGCCTACTTATACTAAAGTGACAGCAAAGACTACATTTTAAAGTACCCAGTGACCGGGACACACCCTCAGCATGACCTAGGTAACACACGTAAATCAATTATTCCCTATATCTCATGATATACCGAGATAAAGCAACTGAAAAACACATTTTATATCATTATTTTTTGTTTATTTGACTACTTAGAATGATACACAGCGGACACATAACGATTTTGCTTGGAATTTCGTCGCCTGGCTGCATTTTTTCAGACAACGAGATGAACACGAGGTGTTCTTCAAGTCATTCAAAGTTTCGTGTTGTTGCTTACAGAAAAACGTACGAATTCACACTTATAAAAACGAATTTACACTTATATAGCACCTATGACCAGAGGTTTGTACCGGAGGACGAGTGTTGTTTAACCGAGAAAAATGCGCACACTGCTGATACTGGGTACATCTGATTTGGGAAGAAAGAAAGCACTCTCCAATTGCACATCAAGTTCAAAACGTTTACACAAACGTAACGTATTAATAATCACACTAATTACAAACGTCTGAATTTAAGATGGGATAAGAGTGCACGGTTATGTAGGGCATTTGGGCAGCTCCCATAAATTCACCCCTCACAAAAACGAGAAGAGATTTCATATATTTGATTTTTGTGAGCAAAAGATTAGCTTTGAAAGCTTTAATTATGAACCAGATTACAGTCATGGAGTGAAAATACAGGCAGAGGCTGATATTAATATAGAGGATTAGATTTCATGTTGTTAAATCTAATTATAATAATAATAATAATAATAATAATAATGTTTGATGAAACGATGATGATGATTATCATTATTATAGTTATTATTATTATTATAGTTATTATAATAATAATTATTATTATTATTGGCATTTTTATTATTATAGTTATGATGATGATGATGATTATTATTATTAATAATAATTATTAATTCTATAGTTATTATTATAGTTATGGTAGCAAATCATGGTGATGATTCTGATTCCCTTCTTCTTTCAAACAAAGACACCCTGAAAAAACCAACAAACACACCTATTGCATCCCTATTTATTATTAAACATGACAATATAATAAAAACAACAACGTTTGAATGTGATAACGAACAAAAATCAAGTCTAAACTGCACCAAGTAAGGAAAGCGACTGAAAAGGTAGTTATGGATTTTAACGTCAGATTCCTGAATATTCAATCCACGAGAAGAGCAGGAACTGGCTTTCCCCTGATAGCCAATCAGAGTGCAGATTTTATTTAGTGACCGATTTATTTTGTTTGATTTAGAGTAACGATAGAAAAAGGTTTGTAACGTTCATCATCATCGTTACCTCACAGCTGGTCCACTGTACCCCTAAACCGAGAGCATACAGGGTCCAACCGAGGTCAGGACCGGACTGAACCGAAATATTCAGTTCAGAGTGTAGCGTGTACACACACGCGTGTACACACACGCGCACACACGCGCGCGCACACACACGCGCGCACACACACGCGCACACACACACGCGCACACACACACGCGCACACACACACGCGCACACACACACGCGCACACACACACGCGCACACACACACACGCGCACACACACACACACACACACACACACAGTCATGCCCTTGTGTGTGAAGGACTTTTATCCCCTGTAACCGGGTGAAGTTCTTCCTGAGGAACGTAACGCAGCCCTGCAGAATCAGCTCCTGTTCCATTAACTTCTTCAATCTATTCAAGTGCCCCCTACACACACACACACACACACACACACACACACACACACACACACACACTGATGACTCATAGTTTATTCAGCTCGGCTGTTTTGTGTCAGTGTATATAAAGCACTGATTTCAGCCGGCACGCTTCAGCACACCTGCTTCATTTCTGAGTGCTTCACAACAAACACGCCGTACGCCCCGCCCCGGCACCCCATCCTCCGCCGAGCGGAAAACAAATCAAGTCAATGTTAAATAAATAAGCTTTGTCCCGTTTTCGGTGCGCTGTCGATGTTTCAGTGTATCAGATGCTTAGAGATGCTGCGTCCGCTTCCAACCCGGGTCTAGTTTCCTAATCAGACGAGCGATCACTCGCTCCAAAGGTCTGTTCAGATCGGGTTCGAGTCAGAGGGCGATTTCAGTGATACATTTAATATCTTTTATTTGATCACATCATAAATGTCTCCGCTGTGGAGAGCTTCTGCGTCGGGGCGGCAGTAGGAGGGCTGCAGGACGAGAGACGGGACAGCCCATCAATCTTTCATAGCGTAAATGAAAGCAGAGGTCGTTTTGCTAGCGTGGGGTTATTTATTTCCTTTTTTAGTTCAGTAGCGTGGATGTTGGATTGTATTACAGCTGCAGTGCTACAGTAAACGTAATGATCTTCCGCTGTTTGGGCCACGAAAATGTTTGCAGGCGTTACGTCTCTGGAGACGAGAAAAACGTTTTTCGAATGACATTTCCGTAATGCACCGTTATTTTATTCACCCTCTGTTTGATTTCTGAAGCTCGCTGACCAATCACGGTCGCTTCCGGTGTTGGCATAGCAACAAACCAAGTGTCCCTGGACAAAACAGTTCTAAGGGCCACTTTAGACACACCAATTAACCTAACACTCATTTCTTTGGACTGTGGGAGGAAACCGGAGTATCAGGAGTAAACCCACGCAGACACGGGGAGAACATGCCCCCACCCTGGGTTTGAACCCGGGACCTTCTTGCTGTGAGGCAGCCGTGCCACCCCAGCGAGTCCCCGTGCCGCCCCAGATATGGAAATTATTCGGATAAATATCATTCCTTCTTCTTGTTCGTCTCTTTTTCAGTTTTGGTACGTCATATAATATTTAGTCATCTAAATATTTTAGCCTTAGCACAGCTAAAGCGACCCGGAAAGATAAGCGAATCCGAACACCAAAAGCACCGAGTTCGGTTCGTTTAAAACAAACTTTATGTGAAAAGATAAAGATAAAAGAATAAGTTTTCTTAAAAGAGTTCGTTCCCTGTCAGACAGAAGCTTTTCCCGTCTGCTATCGGCGGCCGAAACGGCAGTGCATCGCTAAACTTTTCCAAAGCATCTGTGTTTTATGCTTCTGGAAGTGTTTTGATATCATTATGAGCTGCACACGGTGAGGTCCAGCGGTCCCAACAGATGTGCATCTGGACAGGATTCAATCGATCCGAGCAGCGACTCCCGAGTTCATCAGGAATGCAATTCTGTCCGGGGAGATTCAGGC
This sequence comes from Parotocinclus haroldoi, assembly GCA_034779995.1. NCBI lineage: Eukaryota > Metazoa > Chordata > Actinopteri > Siluriformes > Loricariidae > Parotocinclus > Parotocinclus haroldoi. Next base: position 24,148 of record JAUZST010017714.1, read on the forward strand.
ATGATTGAACGAGACGGAAATGAGATCACACCTGTAGAAGATGGAGTTATGCATGCATTCATCTGGATCCACTTTACTGTAAATATATCCCACGTTTTACTTACTGCTAATCTGAGTGTAGTAGAATCTAGCAGAATCAAACACGCTTGCCAGGTCCACTTATTCTAAGCGACTTTGGCCTTATACAAATATTCTTCATTACAGAATGATGGTTGTTTGTTTCGAAAGGTTTAGTTGCATATTTGGGCTCCCTGATCCTGTCCTTCTCTGTCCAATATTCCTGCAAGTTGGTTTTGTGAAACCTCTAAATTTAAACAAAGATATCTATAGTTATTTATTAATTACTAAGTGCCAGCTCGCTTCGTAGCAGGTTGATTTTATTGCTAAACCAATTCGCTTCTTTTTCCAATGTTTACATAGACCCGGTGGCTTGTTTCTCTGGTGAGATCTGGCAACCCTGTAATTAAATGCTGATCACTCTGACGTCCCTTAGACCTTAAGAGCACGTAGGGTGTGCGCTAAACGACTAAATGCAAATGTTTGTGTGTATACGCCTTTGTGTCCGAACTAAAAGAGAAAGATTTGTCTGATTTATTTATTTTGTTTTGGGTTTTTTTTTGAGAAATGCGTTATCTTTTGCTCTGAACTTAAAGAAAGACTGAGCTTAGAATCGGGAACAGGAGTACTAAAGTTACAGTCATGGGGAAAAAAAACTACCAAGAAAAGACAAAGTGTGTGTGTGTGTGTGTGTGTGTGTGTGTGTGTGTGTTATGAGTGAAAAGGTAAGCAGCACTCACCAGGAAACCACTGCTCTATGAGAGCATTGACGTGATCAGTGATGAAGGCCATGGCTGAGAAATCCCTCGTCTTCGACTGACAGATGATCTTGATGCCGCCGCTTTTCTTCTTCTTCCAGTTCAGGTCTGACGATTCCACGCTGCACGAGAGAATCCCGGTCACAATCAACGCACGCCAAGAGCTGTCACTAATTATTGAGCGTCATTATTCATAATATCTGCAGCTCAAGCCTGGTATCATTTACACTTTCAATTCGACCAGCCGTTCAGGAACAAGCAGCAACAAGAAGAAGGAATGCGATGAGAAAACGGGCCTTAAAAAGAGTTAACTAAAGATCAGATTTCTACCAGCCAATAATATCACTAACAGATCAGACATACAGTTCGAAACTATTAATAAGTAATTAAATGTTTTATTTTAGTATATACTGCATATCAAGGTCTGAAAGCTTTTAATTTCTGGGGTTGCCCCCCAAAAAAATCCGCATCACATCACAGGCGATGGAAAAGAGGCCAAAAAAAGCCAAGTCCTTAGAACAGGTGGAACTGGCAACCGTGTAAAGTTAGGAGACCATGTAACTATATTTTTTTATTTGATTTTTTAATCTGATTTCTGTATACTCAAATTGACATACATTCACATTATTATCTGGAAATATTGACATGACCCCACAAGAAGAGAAAGATCAGAATTTTTTCTTAACTTGTCGCTTTTTTCAGAAGCTGAGAAACCATTTGACTGTGTTTTTTTTTTTTTATCTTTAAAAACGGACACGCACTCACAACAAGCTCGCGTCACGGCCAGAAGGTGCTGCTGGGACACAAACCCGCATGAGCGTGGTGGAGGGCTAGCCAATTACACGAGTCATTTAGCAGGTGCTCGAATCCGGAGCAACTTACAACTGATCAAATTTTACAATGTACAATCCAAAGCAACTGAGGCTCAAGGGCCTCTGCTGCTGCTCGGACCTTCTACAGTTCTCCAGTTAGATTCCAACCAGCTCTGCTGCTCACAGAAATGAGGGGTAACGTCAAATTAAATCCCCCGTAATGAAATGTCCCCCGATTTTAGTGAGCACCCAGCCCATACAGCAAGGCTTAGAGCAAATCTACACTAGAAGAAAATGTACACACTGAGATGCACACAACATTTCATTCTTCTGGAGTCCAGAAGATGATTTAGTGGTCGTTACAAAACAAGCGGGAGGACAAATTAACAGAGCAGCTGTTTTGCACATCTGCAGGCCAGTGAGCTCATGTATTTAGTAGCGTGTGTGGGTCTCCAGAACGGAAACACAAGCACAGAATTTTTAAGTCTGACCTCAGGTAGCCCCCTTCGAAGGTGACCAGCAGTCCTTCTTTCCAGTAGATGGTCTGATTGCGTCTCACCCGGAACGTGCTGCAGCGGCTCCTCTGTTGGTTCCCAGCAAAGCTGTAAATCGTGGCGTTCCTGTTCTGAGGGCTCCGTGAGAGTCTCTTCGTCTCCAGAGCCTGATAAACGACCCAGAGAAATAACGAGATCTTAAATAACTCCGGGGGCGGCACAGAGCGCGCTCCTGTTTCAATCGTTCCTACAGGGGCGCGATTTCATAAAGCATTCAAACATTACTATCCAACCAAATTTAAAACTGCTCTCGGATGCTGGAGCTGTCCAAAGAATGCTAAACAAGTCCGGGACTCAGAGGTGCCTCCGGCCCGGCCATAACTCACACGTTCAGAATGCTCACGGCAGGGCAAACAGCGGCCCCTGTTGGCCATCACGCACGCGGGCAAATATGGAGGATGCATTTCTCCGGTGGGTGAGAAAGAAGCAAGGGAAGGCTGCACACATCCCTGCGTTTGAAAACGTTCCGATGATTAAATCCGTAAATAAAATCCATCCTCACTGTGACATCACAACGTCGCGGACGTTTCGTAACACCAGAGCGTGCAATCAGACGTCAGGCTCACAGATGTTTAGAACTTCAAAATGTCTTTTAAATGCAGGGGGGGTTAATACAAGAAAAATACACATTTTTTAAATGTTATTCTTCAGAAATAAAAAAAGGAATGTTTGCACTCGTTATTTACACTTTTTGCACTCGTTATTTACACTTTTTGCACTCGTTATTTACACTTTTTGCACTCGTTATTTACTACGTGGTGAAGCTACGGTAGGTTATTTTAGTTCCAATTTTAAGCCTCTGGATATTATTTATTTCAATTGCAGGGAATTGTTGATGGGAAAAAAAAAGAAACAAAAGAAAACTGAAAGGTGAACAGAGTGCATCGTTACACCCCTAATCACTGCCCAGGCTAAATTGTTTCGCTTACTAAAGCGACACCAAAAAAGTTCCAATTCCCTAAAGATACAATAACGCAGTGGAACCTTGAAATTCGTCTATTTTATTCTCCTTCATCCGAACAAATCAACCAGCCGGTGAAAGTTTTTGTCCCTAAATTTGAACAAAAATTCAGACTCAAATTCAGGTCAAACTGAAAGTGCAGACCCAGCCTCGGTGGCTGAAATGAATTCGATTCGAACTTTGAACAAATCAAACGGCTTCGCTGTATTAGATTACTTGATTTTCGCTCCGCGATCCCTGACCTTTCGAGGGTTTTCCCCCGGACCCTGTGCACCGTTCCTGAGATCGTACCTGCACGTCCATCTGACTGAGGCTGATCAGCATGCGGGCGATGAAGCGCTCCCAGAAGCCAGCAGGCACAAAGCTCATCTTGAAGTGGCGCTGGATGGTGTTGCTGGTCTCCTGGCGGAAGCCGTGGATGTCCACGGCAGGCTTGGGAGGGAGAAGGTGCGGCAGGAGGTAGCTACCGACAAAATGATACGAATCAAAAGTTTAGAAGCTCCGCCCTACATGCCTGTGATATAGATAACATAACATAATAATGTAGTAAAGCTTTAGCGCTTCTGGTCCACCAGCGGATTAGAAAGCGTTTAAGTTCAAAGTGCACGGTGGACGCTCATCATCTGTAGGTCACGCCCTCCCGTGTGCCACCCAACCCCTCTAGAATTCCAGATGCCAACCTGTTGCTCGCCACGGGCAAGGCAATCTCGAACTTGGCGAGGAACTGGAAGTACTGCTCCTCGGTGTGCCGGGTGAAGCCGGTACCGATCAGCAGCATGCGCAGGTCTTCGGTCCGGATCAGGCCGTTCCGCGCCACCGAGCGAGAGCTTTTCAGATGAACGATCCGCTCCAAACACTCGGCCAGCCAAACCGCGTCCAGGAAGTAGAGCTTACACAGGCCGTGACTGGTATCGGGGAAGTGAAGTACGGTGCCAGTCTCGATTAGAAAGCTGATCGCTGTGACCAAGAGAAAGCAGATTTTCAAACGTCAGGTCCTTTCTGTGTGGAGTCTGCATGTCCTGCCCGTGTCTGAGTGGGTTTACTCCGGGTGCTCCGCTTTCCTCCCACAGTCCAAAGGCATGAGTGTTAGGTTAGGTTAACTGGTGTCTCTAAAGTGACGGATGGGCGCCCCGTCTAACTCCGGGTGGGCAACATCTGGCCCGCGACCCCGTGTGGATTTAGCGGAAGATAATGGAAGGATTCTCTAATAATTAATTCATTTCTCTTCAGTATCTCCCCAAAAAGTGTTGTGTAGGCATTGCCTTTTTATTTCGGGGTTGCCAGAAGGAACAGATTTCCGGAAAGCAGCAGTGCCAGTGCCCAGGGTTTCTTTATTAAACGTACGTTACGTATATAGATTGTTGTTCAGTTGCATGAGCCATTTGATATTCCATTCTAAATTAAGCTTTGCGTTAACGATCTTTATGAATGTTTTAAGTATAAGCGAGTTTCACTTGTTAGTCGTTAAAATAAGCGGACCTGGCAACTAGCTGCTTCTGAAACTCTTTACCGGTCACGTGTGCATGCATGTGCAGACTAAGAAAACGGATCTCAGGTGGGAATAAATGGGTCGCTATCTGATAAACACGCGTTGTCCGATTAGCTGCACGGATTGAAACACTGCTACGACCCGTTGGTTTGTTTTGCGTTACCAGTCTGCAGGTCCTCGTAGTCCTTGATGTCGCTGCCCGGGCTCTGTTCGATGATCTTCTCCAGCTCCAGATCAGTCAGATACTGAACCTCGTCTTCTGCGTCTCTCCTCTGACGCTCTGCCAACACGGCCTCCTGGAGTGTCAGGTAACTCTTGGGGATCTGGCGAAAACACAGTCTTGGCTTATTATTAGTTAAGTTCAGTTTGATTTGATCTGGAGGTCAGAGTAACTCAAATCAAGCTCCTGCTAGAGAGATAAGCTAAGTCAAGTCAAAGTATTCGTGGACTTTTAACTCATCTGTCGTCACATGAAATGATGTAAAAAATGTAAACAAAAAGCACACCCGATCTTCATTTGAACAATATTGAGAGATGAAGGAGTTGAAGTTGGAGGATGCCTCGCTGAATTCTGATGTTCTCGTTTGTACGTTTGTCCCTGCTGGTTTCCCCACATTCTGCTGGGTTGCCAGATTTGGGGGCATTTCTATCAATCATCTTCCGCTTAAATCCATACGGGGTCGCGGCCCAGCCGGCGCCCACCCGGCAACTCTGGGCACAAGGTCAGGAACGACCCTAGTCGGGGCGCCAGTCCGCACCAACGGGCCACTTTAGAGACACCGATTAACCTAACGCGCATGTTTTTGGAGGAAACCGGGAGTGCCAGGGGTAAACCCACGCAGACACTCCACACAGAAAAAACCCAGGCCGCTCCACCCTGGGATTGAACCCGGGACCTTCTTGCTCTGAGGCGCAGAGGCAACGTTTCAGTTTATACAATTCAAATATTTATTAAAAGTCCAGCCATTTTGAGTCACTTGATTTAAAGTCAAATCCAGACGAGTCTTTTATCAATTTTTTTTAAAGGTCAAACCAGTCTAAGTCAGACTCAGTCAAATCACATAACTGAAGTCTCCCAACTCGAAACTGATCCCAGGTTGTTTAGTTGTGAAAAGACCAAAAGGTGAACATACCAATCTCCCCACCAGCTTGTGGCAGCTGGCCAGATTACTGATGTCCTTCATGGAAGAAGTCACCTGATACAGGAGCCTCTTAAGACCGTCCATGCCTTCCAACGTCTTACACGACACCTCGCTGTTAAACACACGCACACACACGCACACACACACACACACACACACGCACACACACACACACACACCCCTCAGTGCAGCTCGGTTTCTAAGAACTCCTGTGCTCTATCCCACACATGAGACATTAAGACTAACTGAAGGTGCTTCCAGGTGATGTCGGGGAAGCCGCTGGCTCTGGCCCCTGATGGCGTCCTGCACAGGGCCAGGATGTACGCTCGGAGCGTGGCGATCCTTTCCGTCCGAAACTTGGTGTCGATGAGGTCCAAGTGAGTGCCGATGACTACCACGGCCGAGTTTGGAGCACGAGCCTGGAATTTCCAATAAAATAAAATAAAACAAAATAAGACAAAATGCAGAAACCTTTAATACGTTTAAAGGCACAGGGCTAAAGGAAGATACGGAACTAAATATTCCGTATGCTTGATACATTTGTCCCTGACATAACGGAATGCAAGAAATAATAATGGAAGCTTTTGGAAGGTCGGAATTTTTAACCAAACACACCATTACAACGTTCCAGGTTTTTGTTTTTTTTTTTTTTTAATCGTGCTTTTGGTTTGAGTCCCTTTTTTTTTTGCTGTGGATCATCACTGCGATTTTAGATTTACACCAGCAGACACTCAGTTCTCAAACTAAAGACCCCAATCTACTTCTGCTACTTCTTGTATTGAGCATTTGGACCTTCTGCTGCTTTTCCCCTAAGCCTGTCCTAGATGATTTGTTTGAAATCTTCTTGGCGCGTCATTTCCCAAAACGACAGCCTGATGCGTTTTATGAGAATCCTGTTTCGTTTTGGCCGATTTACACGCTGAACTCGCAAACTACAGTTTTATTAAAAAGAATCAAACCTTGCTGCCATTCGGACGACTAACGCCTTTCCAAACGGGTCCTCGGAAAGTTTCATGAACCGTAAATCAAGTCAAGCATTAAGAATCGTTTTTACTAACATCTGTATTCTTAAACCGATTTTTTGGTCCACAGTTTTTAAACTCGGTGCTGGTGCGTTTTTAAACGGAGCCTCCAAATCGTCTCACCTCGATGTTGAGCAGCCAGGACTGCAGGTTGGCGACAGCCTCCTCTCCCAGAGCCAGGTTCCACACCACCACGTACAGAGCTTTATCCGTAAAGAAGCACTGGTTCACAGTGGACATGCTGGCAGGACCGCCCACGTCCCACACGTTAAAGGAGATGGAGTCGACCTGCGCACCATAAAGAACGGCAACCCGATTCAACCTCACTGTTCATCCAACGCTTCTGTTTTTACAAAGTACGAACAAAAGTATTGAGTATACGCCTCCACGCTGTACCTGCAGTAGCTTTTCTGACTTTTCCTCTAAATCAACGCACATTAAAACTTAAAAAGATCCCCCTTTGCACCTTTAACGGCTTCCCTTTTGGTGAAAAGGATTTCTCTCTCAATACTAAACAAACTAGGCCGTATCTACGCTGGGAAATAAATCGAAAATGAGACGAGATTAAAGAAGCGCTTTGGCGTTAAGTCAGTAAACAGAAGAGGACTGAATTGCAGGCGGTTTAATGAGAAAGAAATAAACGCCACCGTGCTGGGAGGCCACGTTTGGAGGGTAAACAGAACATGGAAATAAACTTGGTGAAGAGCACCGAACTGAACTCGGTTACAGTAAGCAGGACAAATCAGAAGCAGTAAAAGCAGCGCCAGGATCAGGAGTCCCAGCCGAACGGGATGCCCAGACATTCGGGAATTTGTGCTCATTGTGTAAAGGTCAACACCGGGAGCGTTTAAGAATCCCAGCGCCATGACGACACGCGTCTGTGACTCGACAGAGCGAGAGAGGAAGGAAGTTATCCAGACCCACACCGACCTCCACCAAGACGGAGGTTAACGATCATTACCCGAGCTCTTATTCATTCCCAGAACTTCCAGTTAAAGTGTGCCACATTTAAAGGCTTTGCAGGAAAGAAAAATAAACATGGGAATGTTTTATGAGGGCCGTCACCTCACAGAGAGACGGTAAATTCGGAGTTACTGACAATGAAGGGTCTGTTACCGCCTTCTAACGCCGACGTCTGGACCCCGAATTCGTTCCTCAGCAGCGCTCAAGTAAGCCGGCATGACGCTTTGGTAGCGACTGGATAGGCTTTAAATATTCTGTTAACTACTCCTGTGTGTGTGTGTGTGTGTGTGTGTGTGTGCGCGTGTGTGAGCCTTTAAACCAGGCAGCAGGATTAAAACCGAAGTGTCATTCTGACCCCGTTAAACTACTAAGGGTGTGACTTTTTACTTTTGTACGTCTGAAGTACGTTTTCCGAAGCTGATGCAAGTTTAGAATTATTTTTTTTATTATTGCCATTCCATACACGCACTCCGCTTAGGATTCGATTACATTTAGATTCACTGACTGGGTCTAAACGGAGTGACCCACCCCACTGACTGACCTACCCAAGCGACTGAACGACCCAAATGACTCAATACTCGACAGGCCGACTGATTAGCTTGACTGACCTAGCCAAGTGCCCAAACCACCAATTCAAGTGCCCTGACCGGCTGGCTAAAACTGACCAAGGCCTGAGCGACCCCACCCATCAAAGCAATCTGACTGATCGACTCAAGTGGCCCAAATGCCTGCCTGAAGACGTCATTGACCAACCCCAGTTCCTGACTGATCAAGTCGAGCGACCCGAGTGCTTGACCGAGTGACTCAAGTACCCGACACACCAGACCAGTGCTCCCTCACCCCGCTCTTGACTCCGCTGGGCCTGTCCAGTTGCCAGTATGTGGTGTGGATGCTACGGTCGGACGGCTGGAAGGCAGTGGTCTTGTTGGTCTGCAGTGCCTCTAGCATGGTGCTCTTCCCCTGCCGTGGAGGTCCCACAAGCATCAGCTTCAGCAACCTGCAGGCCTCAGCAGAGCGCAGCTCAGCCCGCAGAAAGGCCAGCACAGTCGCTGGGCCTACCAAACACAAACACACACACAAACACACACACACACACACACACAAACCCCAATGGTTTCTGTAATATTATACATAATATTTATATCATAAATTAAGTAATATTTGTTTTGATTCCTAAAGCTGGCTGGTCACGTACCTTCCTTGCGGACGTCTGCAGGCACGTTGGTGATGTTCAGCTCCTCGATGTCCAGCTGCCAGAGATTTGAGAGCTGACCCAATTCGGCCGGGAGCTCCTGGATCCCGGGGTTACTGCAGAGAGCACAGTGAGGCTGGATGGCGGAATCGTTTGTAATCCATTCAAACATTTATTGCAGGATCCTCATGATTAGATCTTAGTTTCTCACATTAGTTATGCACTTTCTCATTTCATACTACACCTCCCACGATTCAGTGCTGACGTACTTGGACAGATAGAGCTCGGAGAGGGTCCTGAGGGTGCACACCGATGGCGGCACGCACTCCAGCTGGTTGTCGTTGAGGTGGAGCACTTCCAACGAATCGCGCAAGATTTCGGGGAACTGGATGGGACAGGCTGCCAGGAAGAACCACCAGCATGAAGAGCGTTTAGAGAACGAACACACACACACACACACACACACACACACACACACACACACACACACACACACACACACACACACACACA